>JAVJIF010007236.1:0-150392 GCA_038442645.1 Agave tequilana
GTGAATAGGTGATGGCTAATCTAATGGTCACTTATGAACAAATAATGCGGAATTAAAACTAAGTTGACCAAATTAAACTTCTTTTAATTGAACACTTATGTATAACACAAGAGTGTTGCCGAATTCCCCTTGCGAGGCTCTGGACAAACTCCTCTAGATTCCCCTGAATGGGTTGAGGTGCCGCGTTGGCTCTCTTGGTTGAATACTAGTGTTAATAACAATCCCAAGCAAGTATAGCAATTATGAGCACAAAGGTATATCATGCATATAAGAGATAAAGACTATAAAGTAATGCAAGATATAAGTGAGACAAAAAGAGTAAGAGAGCAAGAGTGAGCAATCACAAACACAAAGGGTTTGTTTCGAGGTTCGAGCACACTTGCTCTACATCCCCGCCTTCGACACACGAAGGATTTCCACTATGCACGATCCAACCGGATCTCTCCTTGGTGCCGCAACACCTACAAGCCCTCGGACTCCCAAAGTCCCTTACACACCACAAGCCCACCGGCTCGTCGAGGCCGCACCTCGTACAACAAGTCCGCACCCGAACTCAAAACACCGCGAGCACACTTGCCCGCTTCCTCAAATACAAAGAAAGATCTTGGTGATCTAAACACTTGATCACCTAACAAAACTCTCACTACAACACTCTCCTATAGGATAGATATAACTATGGATGCTCAAGTGTAGTGTGAGAAATCAAGGAAAGAACTTTGATGGAAAACTCAAGAAATCACAATAAACACTCTCTTGATAAAATCCCTTTTGATAGGAAATATTGGCACTCTATTTTGTGGAGAAAACTCTGCTAAAAGAATGGAAATAACTGGACAAAAGCTCTCCTAAAATCTTGGCTCAAAACAATGACAAAACCCCCTTTTATAGAGGCCAGAAAAATCTGACCGTTGGGCTCTGTCAGAGCTGCCGGTCGACCGGTCCGGTCGACCGCCAACGGTCAAGAATCCGACCGTTGGAGCCTCCGGTCGACCGGCCCGGTCGACCGCGCACCTGGAGCAGAGAATTACTTCTCTGTCGGTCGACCGGTGCGGTCGACCGGAATTCCAGAGAGCAGACTCTCTGAAGCGGTCGGCCGGCACGGTCGACCGTTCTCCAGTGCACACAGGCGTGCACGTCTGTGCACGTCCGGTCGACCGACCCGGTCGACCGGCCACTGTCAGTTCTGAAAAATCAGAACTGCCAGAACCTGAAAATTTGGGATTAAAGATTGGTCTTTTTGGCTTAATAAAAAATCCCATAAATACTTAGAAATTCTACAAAATTAGTTTTATGATATAGAAACATGCTTGCACAAAATCAAGGCATGTTATTAAAGATTTGACTATTTTTGTAACTTGGAAGTATTGGCTCATAATAAAAAACTATTTTTCTAAAACAACATGTTTTTCCAAATTTTCATCAAATACAAAAACAAGATATACTTTAAAGCATAGTGTGTATGGATATGATCCACTACACAATCAAGATGAAATATCTAGTTTTTGACATAAAGCACTAAACTTGGTTTTGAAAGATATGTATATAGGTAACATCAAAAACCAAGACATGTATTTTGTCCAATGAAAAACCTTTTTACCAAAATGAAAGAGTATTTTCTAACTAAAAATTCTTTTATGAAAAGACAATTAAATCTCAAGAGTGTGTGTGTGATATGACTTGAGCAATCCACCAATCTATTCTATCCTTTACATTTTTATCTAAAACAAATAAAAATCTTATACCTAGACACAAGTCTTCAACTTCTTGAAGTCTTCACTTGAAGGCTTCTCATCTTCTTGACTTGGTCCACAAGCAATCCACCGAGCTCATCTCTAGATGTGGTCTTGATCCATAGGCTCGTGAATCAACCGGTGCTAGCTTCACAACTTGACATTTAATTTTTTGTTGAGCTTTGCACCTACTAAGATCTTGATAAAGAATCTGTCACTAATTAAACAAGATCATTAGCAAATATAACTACATGAGTTGATCATCATCAAAACTAGAGTGATAGGCCTTTGGGCCAACAATCTCCCCCTTTTGATGATGACAAAACTCATGAAGTTATATATGCATGGATTAAAGTAAAGCTTCAAAGAAGCTCCCCCTTAACTCATGCATCACTAGAAATAAATAGATATGACATTAAAGCACATAAATATGTATGCAAATGAATGCACAAATCTTTTTCTCAAACTTTTATCTTATTATATTATTGCTATGCATGAGTAAAAGCACAAGTATAAAAACTCAAAATCATCTCAAAATCTTTCTCTCCCTTAAGTAAGGAACAAATACTTCTCCCCCTAAGGAAATCATGCATATAACTCAAATACTTCTCCCCCTTTTTGTCAATCATCAACAAAGGGTTCAAAGTTCAAATCATCAAACACATTTTCTCCCCCTTTTGTCAAAAATAAGGAAATCAAGGAGGGTAAAATCAAATCAATCAAGGAGGATAAGATTTATATGCGATATACATTCATGAAGAGGAAGACGCTAAGTTAACTTCCCTACACATATGCATTACATGAAGAAGGGATGACAAGCCCTAACTCACATAACACATATTATGTAATGCATAAGAGGAGATGTGAAGCTCCCCCTACACACGTATATCATATAAAGAAGAGTTGTCAAGCTCCTCAATTTATAATATACTCAACATGAATCCATATGTAAGAGAGATGTTAAGCTCTCCTTGCATATAGGAAATACAAATCAAAAATTTTGAATATTTCTTTAACAAGACAAAATTTTGAACTTTTCTTATGAAAATAAAATTTTGAAATATCTTAAAATACACAACTTTCTTTTAAGTTACCAAATGTAGAACAATCAATTTTGAATTTTGATACCAATTTTGAAATACAATGCATAAGCTTTAAAATAAATAAGATTTGAAGTAAGCTTAGCATTAACAACTATTGTGCTTTAAAATATAAATCCATTTTAATACAAGCACACAACAATCATATATATGTATGAAAAGAGTATACCAATTTAAGTAGATAAATACATATATGAAAGAACAACATATGAGTATACACAATAAGAGGTCATCTTGATACCAATTGAAAATATCCAATGATACCAATTGAAAATTAAGCTTAAGTGTATATATCATTTAAAATCTACCACATGAAGAATTCGAACTAGTTAAATGAAGGTGTTTAACAACTAGTACGGAATCCTTCAATCAAGGAATAAGTCAAAAGTTTTTCATGAAATATCAATGAAACACAAGGCACTAAAAAGCACTCTATCCATAAAGTCCATATCAAAAAGAAGTGAGTGTGCTAGTGTTATGTGGAACATGGTATCATGAAAAATAGCATTAAAACTCAATATTCCTTAAAATTTGAAATCATGAAATCCATCACAAAAATTTTATTGAAAAATTACAAAATTTTTATTAAAAACAGAAATTATATTTCAAGATATATGTATGTTTTGACAAGACATTAAGTATACATACATATCCTTAAAACACATTTGAGTCTATATATAGATTTGCATGAAAGGCAAATGACTCAAGAGGTATCCATGTATATCTTAATATTTTGGCAAGACAAACATATACATGAAATGAAAGCACATGATCATAGCATAAATCCAAAATGGGAATACAAGTTTAAAATGTAATAATCATCAAAACTTAGGCTATACTAACACACCTAATGGGCACAAATAAGCATTCAAACCCAATCATATATAGATTTATTTGTGATCCATAATGTGTATAAGTATAAATCCAAGTGTTGACAAATGCTAACATTTAAACTAATATTCAAATCATGAAGCATCAAATAAATTTTGAAATACAAAAGAATTTGTCCATATGATTACAAATAGGATCATGTGAATCAATTTGAAGAATAGATAACTAGTTTAAATGGATTTTTGACAAACTAGTTAAAGATCCTTCAAAAATACAAAGTCAAATGTTTTCCATGAATAATACTAAATACACAAAAGTTCAAGCACTCATAGTCCATAAAGCTCAAAAATTATCTTTTATCATAAAAGATGAGTGTTCAAAGGTTATGTAAATGGTATTTTCATGAAAATAGAAAGTGAAGCATGAATCTCATGAAAATCTTATTTTTCATCTTAAAACAAATCATATATTTTTCATAAAGCATTGCTAAATACATAAAGATTTAATCACTCATGGTCTATAAAGCTCAAAATATTTTGTATCATAAAGATGAGTGTTCAAAAGATCATGTAAATAGCATTTTTATAAAAATAGTCATTCAAACTCAAAAAGATCATAAATCACATTTTGTTGTACAAATCAAAAACATGAAAAATCATTTTTTTTATTATTATTTATTTAAAATACTAATCTTCATGGTATATGTATGATTTATCCAATTCTAACAATATGCATACATATCCCAAATATGAAAAGAGTCCAATATATATTGCATGAAGGCAAATGACTCAAGGGGTATACATGTATATTTATTAGATTTGAATTAAACACACATATACATGAAGTAAGATCAAAGATAGGCATAACAAGTATAAATGACCGAATCATCAAAACTAGCCTATACACATGCATATAGTGGATACAAATGAGCATGAAGTTCAAATATATATGAGTCAATTGTAGTTCACTATTCATATATGTATAAATGCAAGTTTTGACACATTCTACATTTAAGCATGTAAATGTCACATGAAGCACATAAAATCTTAAAACATGAACATGCTATGAATGATATTATGAAAATAAAAGCATGTACATAAATAAAATAAGAGTTTAGAAGTTGTTACCAACTCCAAAACTCCAAGCATGGTGGTCTTTCCCACCAAAATCTCCTTGATAGCAATGCATCCAAAAGTTTGTCCATCATGTCCATTGCATCCGCTATCAAGGCACCAATCCTCTCACGTTTTGTGAGAGCCCTCACCTACATCAAAATCAAAGGGTGGGGGTTTTGGTACCCATACTTTCTTGGGTCCTTTGGGGTTAGCTTTATTGTAAGGATCCCAAAATCTTTTATACTTAGCAAAATATAAATGAGATTTCTTATCAAAACAAAATTTTGCTAAATGGCCTTTGCGGCCACAATGTGTACATACGTACACCTTAGTATGCTTATGTGTAGGAGTGTGATCATGTTGTGCAACATAAGCATGATGATGAGAGTGATGTGCATGAACATGAGGAGTTTGTTTCTTTGAAAACATTGACTCCAACTTAGTATGATTAAATGCACAAGAGTTCAAAGTTGAACTCAAATTATCCATTTTATTTTTCAAAATATTTATCTCATTTGTGGTGGCATGTAAAGCATGATGAGATATATGATCATTTTTCTTTTTCTTTTGTGAAATAAAATCTTTTTCTTTTTCAACAAATTTTCTTTTCAAAGTGATATTTTCTTGAAAAACATCTTCCTTTTGTTTTTCCACCAAATCAATCTTATTTTTCAAAATAGTGTTCCCTTCACATAAATCATTCAATTAGCAATCAAGGAAACATTCTCATTTTTCAAATCTTTATTTTCCTTTTCTAAACATGCAATCTTAGATTTAAAAGAATCATTTTCTTTAAGCATGCAATCAAAATCCTTTTTCAAATTATTATTTTCTAATTCTAAGCATGCAATGTTACTTCTAAATGAATCTTGTTCTATATGCATGCAAGCAATGTCTTTTTTCAAATTTTTATTTTCTTTTCTAATCATGTCATATTTTCAAGCAAAAGATGACAAAAAGTAGATAGCTCATCATATGACATGTCCTCATCATCGGATTCGGAATTTACCTCAAGGGGGTCATCCCTTGGACCATAAAGCATGCGTTGGAGGTGTCGCTTCCAACGTCCGAGTCACTCCCCGCATAGTATAGATCTTTTTCGCCGAGAGAGGTGATGATGTTCCATACTACAAAAGCCGATTCAACATTAGAAACCCTAGATAAATAATCATCATTTAGGGTTGACTTGATAGCATGAAGGGCTTTTGCATTAGCCTCAATGTTCTTACCATCTAAAGAATAAGCATTATTAGTAGTGGCAAGATAGACATGAAATCCTAAGGCTTTGAGGTACAATGACATCTTAACCTTCCAAATTTGGATGTTAAGGATGTCAAAGGTGGGTAGTGACATGAAGTCCATGGTGTGTGTACAAAATATTGTGATTAGCCTAAAAGTAGGATCTTTAACTCTAGGTTGTTAGACCCAATATCAAGAGCACTTGGCTCTGATACCAATTGTAAGATCACCTAGAGGGGGGTGAATAGGTGATGGCTAATCTAATGGTCACTTATGAACAAATAATGCGGAATTAAAACTAAGTTGACCAAATTAAACTTCTTTTAATTGAACACTTATGTATAACACAAGAGTGTTGCCGAATTCCCCTTGCGAGGCTCTGGACAAACTCCTCTAAATTCCCCTTGAATGGGTTGAGGTGCCGCGTTGGCTCTCTTGGTTGAATACTAGTGTTAATAACAATCCCAAGTAAGTATAGCAATTATGAGCACAAAGGTATATCATGCATATAAGAGATAAAGACTATAAAGTAATGCAAGATATAAGTGAGACAAAAAGAGTAAGAGAGCAAGAGTGAGCAATCGCAAACACAAAGGGTCTGTTTCGAGGTTCGAGCACACTTGCTCTACATCCCCGCCTTCAACACACGAAGGATTTCTACTATGCACGATCCACCGGATCTCTCCTTGGTGCCGCAACACCTACAAGCCCTCGGACTCCCAAAGTCCCTTACACACCACAAGCCCACCGGCTCGTCGAGGCCGCACCTCGTACAACAAGTCCGCACCCGAACTCAAAACACCGCGAGCACGCTTGCCCGCTTCCTCAAATACAAAGAAAGATCTTGGTGATCTAAACACTTGATCACCTAACAAAACTCTCACTACAACACTCTCCTATAGGATAGATATAACTATGGATGCTCAAGTGTAGTGTGAGAAATCAAGGAAAGAACTTTGATGGAAAACTCAAGAAATCACAATAAACACTCTCTTGATAAAATCCCTTTTGATAGGAAATATTGGCACTCTATTTTGTGGAGAAAACTCTGCTAAAAGAATGGAAATAACTGGACAAAAGCTCTCCTAAAATCTTGGCTCAAAACAATGACAAAACCCCCTTTTATAGAGGCCAGAAAAATCTGACCGTTGGGCTCTGTCAGAGCTGCCGGTCGACCGGTGCGGTCGACCGCCAACGGTCAAGAATCCGACCGTTGGAGCCTCCGGTCGACCGGCCCGGTCGACCGCGCACCTGGAGCAGAGAATTACTTCTCTGTCGGTCGACCGGTGCGGTCGACTGGAATTTCCAGAGAGCAGACTCTCTGAAGCGGTCGGCCGGCACGGTCGACCGTTCTCCAGTGCACACAGGCGTGCACGTCTGTGCACGTCCGGTCGACCGACCCGGTCGACCGGCCACTGTCAGTTCTGAAAAATCAGAACTGCCAGAACCTGAAAATTTTGGGATTAAAGATTGGTCTTTTTGGCTTAATAAAAAATCCCATAAATACTTAGAAATTCTACAAAAAATAGTTTTATGATATAGAAACATGCTTGCACAAAATCAAGGCATGTTATTAAAGATTTGACTATTTTTTGTAACTTGAAAGTATTGGCTCATAATAAAAACTGTTTTTCTAAAACAACATGTTTTTCCAAATTTTCATCAAATACAAAAACAAGATATACTTTAAAGCATAGTGTGTATGGATATGATCCACTACACAATCAAGATGAAATATCTAGTTTTTGACATAAAGCACTAAACTTGGTTTTGAAAGATATGTATATAGGTAACATCAAAAACCAAGACATGTATTTTGTCCAATGAAAAACCTTTTTACCAAAATGAAAGAGTCTTTTCTAACTAAAAATTCTTTTATGAAAAGACAATTAAATCTCAAGAGTGTGTGTGTGATATGACTTGAGCAATCCACCAATCTATTCTATCCTTTACATTTTTATCTAAAACAAATAAAAATCTTATACCTAGACACAAGTCTTCAACTTCTTGAAGTCTTCACTTGAAGGCTTCTCATCTTCTTGACTTGGTCCACAAGCAATCCACCGAGCTCATCTCTAGATGTGGTCTTGATCCATAGGCTCGTGAATCAACCGGTGCTAGCTTCACAACTTGACATTTAATTTTTTGTTGAGCTTTGCACCTACTAAGATCTTGATAAAGAATCTGTCACTAATTAAACAAGATCATTAGCAAATATAACTACATGAGTTGATCATCATCAAAACTAGAGTGATAGGCCTTTGGGCCAACAATAAGGAGTTAGGAATCGTTACCAAAACCTAGAAGGCAACTTTCCTTGTCTCCAAAACATGGTGGTCCTCTCCACCAAACCTTCCTTCAAAGTGATGCATCCAATTGGTTCTCTTTAAGCACGGAATGCATCCACTCCAAGGTACGGCTACTCTCACGTCATGTAAGAGCCCACACCTACATGAAAAACACTAGGGGTGGTCTTTGGTACCCATATCTTATTGGGTCCATGGGGGTTAGTACCTTCTCTAACCCAAATAAAATTATTTGCTAAATTAACATTATGTATTCTATCATAGCAAAATTTAGCAAGGTGGCCCTTACGTCCACAATGTGTACAAGTGTACACATGAGCATACATAGTGTGATGGTGTCCGTGAGGAGCATGTGTATGCCGTGGAGGGTGTGCATGAAAAGATGGAACTTGTTTCTTTCGAAACAAAGATTCCAAACGTGTATGACTCTTAGCACATTGGCTCAAAGTGGAGCCCAAACAATCTACACTCTTCTTTAATAAACAAATATCATCATTAATTCTAGAAGAAGAGGTACATGCAATAGGTAGACTAGATGAAGAAGCTACACTAGCATGGCAAACATGTGCATCCATATTATTTTTCAAAACAATATTTTTCTTTAAACACACATCTAAATCATTTGAAATAGAAATTATTTTATTTTTCAAAGCAACATTCTCCTTTAAAACAAAATTAATTTTTGAAGACAAGTTTTCATTTTTCTTTAAAATAACATGGCAATCATTTTTAGATTTTAAAAATTCATTTTCTTTTAGTGCAAGGTCTAATTGAGATCTCAATGAATCCCTTTCATTATAGACCTCAACCTTCTCTTGCAAAACCTTGTCAAGTCTAGAATGCAAACTTTATTTTCTTTTTCAATTTCTAGACTTTTCTTTTCAAAATCTTATATTTTTCTATTAATTTTTCGCAAACAATGGAAAGTTCTTCATTCAAGGCATGGGCATCAACAAAATCATTACATGAAGAACTAGCATCATCATTATCTAGTTGAGATTCCGATTGTACCTCAAGGGAGTCATTCCCTTAGACCATGTAGCATTGAGACTCGGATTCTCCACTAGACTCCTCCTCTTGTTGGATTTGCAATTGAAGCTTGGAGGTGGTGGTTGTCAAAATATTCCACACTGCAAAGGCGGAATCAATGTTAGAAACACGCAAAAGATAATCTTTAGGAAGTGTGCTTCTAATAGCCTCAAGGGCTTGTGCATTGGCCCCTATATGCTTGCTATCACTAAGGTAGAATTCCTGGTAATGGCAAGGTGAACCTTATATCCTAGGGCTTGTAGGTAAATGGACATCTTAGTCTTCCAAACAATGATGTTGGAAGAGTCAAACATAGGTGGGGTCATGAAGTTCATGGGTCCAAACTATATGTGTGCAAGCAAACAAATGTGCAAATGCAAATGAAGATTAGCTAAACAAAGGATCTCACTCCTAGGATGTTAAGCCTAAGTATCAGGAGCGTAGGCTCTGATACCAATTGAAATCACCTAGAGGGGGGGTGAATAGGTGATATGCTAATCTATAAACTAAATGCGCTAAATGTGGAAGCTTAAAAACTATTTTGCAACACACTTAGTACAACACACAAGTGTAGCCGAATTCCCCGTGAAGGGCTCTGGACTAACTCCTCTTGATTCCCCTAGATATGGGTTGAGGTGCTATATGAAGCTCTTGTGGTTAAGTACAAGTGAGGCACACACACAAGCAAGCCAAGCATATAAAGATGAACAATATGAAATAATGCAAGGCACAAATGCAAGCAATAAGATATGAATGAATGAATGATGCTTTGCACAAATAGAAGAGAGAGTTAGAGAGACAATGGATCAAACGCAAACATAAAGATATGTTCCGAGGTTCGAGCCCCTAGCTCTACGTCCCCGCCTTCACTGAGAAGGATTTCTAATCCACTATCTTGTCCACCGAGGACTCCCACCGAGGGAACCTCCACCGAGGAGGATTTTTACAACAAGGGAGTACCGAACTCCTCTCTCAAACACCGCCTCACAACCGAGGGGTAGGCCCGTAGCCAAACAACCACAACACCTCTACCGAAGAGGGTTACAAACACCAACTCCACCTCTCACTAGAGGGAGCAAACCAATCACCCGATCAACCTCTACCAAAGAGGGATACAACAAAAGTAAGGGTGTTTACAACAAGTGGTTTCTTTCAACCACAAACAATCTCTCTTTCCTCTTTTCCACAACAAAGATCCTAATAGATTAGGATAGAAGATATAGCTCAAGTGTGGAAAAACTAGGTGTTTTGGAAAACAAAAAGGGGGAAAATGGGAGAAAAATTTACCCTTTTGTTGATTCATTGTTTCGAACAAAAAGGGGGAGAAAAATTATGATTTGGTTTTGCTTTTAACCCTTTATTGATGATTGTTTCTTTGTATTAAAAAGGGGAGAAGATTTTATTTTGTTTTGATTGTTTACCCCTCTGTTGATGATTGACAAAAAGGGGAGAAAGATTTTGATATATATGCATATTTATGTTTTTGCATATAGATATATATGCATATTTATGTTTTTGCATATATTAAGTTTAATTTAGTTTAATTTTAATTGGTATCTAGAGCATGTCTTGTTTTTGAACATTTCATTGGTATCTAGAACCTTTTATTGTTTATGCATATCTATGCATTCATGTTTAAGAGCCTTCATTGCATATTCATTATGTTTATTTGTTTATGCATGAGTTAAGGGGAGCTTCTTTGAAGCTTAACTTTAATCCATGCATATATAACTCCATGAGTTTTGTCATCAACAAAAAGGGGAGATTGTTGGCCCGGAGGCCTTCCTCTCTAGTTTTGATGATGATTAACTCATGTAGTTATGTTTACTAATAATCTTGTGATTTTAGTTTCAAACCATGTAACAAGATATTAGTTGGTGATTGCTTCAAAAAGAGAAGTTTGGAAGCCTTCACTTAGTGATTCCCGAGCCCGAGCGTCAAGATCATACATAGCCATGCTCGTTGGATCACGGTGTTTGGACCGAGTCGGTTTGAAGATGAAGATCGTCAAGAAGACTTAGGTATCCATAATTTAGTGTGTTTAGATCCATTTGTAAAGCTTAGTATAGTTGATATGCTCAAGTGCACAACACACACGTTTCATGTTTTGGATTTGGTTTTCATGAATAGTTTGTTCAAAACAAGTTTACCTTGTTTTTATGTATATTAGATGTGTTCAATATACATACATGCTTCATATCTCAAACAAACTTATTTTGACATACCTATTCATGTAGTTTTATTTTGTTTGTATTTTAACAAAACATATTTTTTGAATTAAAGACAAAAATTTTGATATATTTGTTTCATGTATATTGGACCTATGTCCATATGCAACATGCCTAATAATGTTCAAATATCATGTTTTTGTATTTCTATAAGTTTTAGGAAAAATCAGATTTCCTATTGAAAAATCCAAGTTTGATAAAATACAAGTTTTGTTTTTGGTAAAAATGTTAAAATAAAAAAATGGTTTCATATGCTTGATATTTGAGTTAAAATGTTTATCACAAGTTTATATATCAATGCAAAATGATAAAACTATTTTTGGGGATTTTTAGAAGAGATAAAAGATTTATTAAAATATTTTTTAACATGTTTTCTGACCCAGTGTCGACCCAGACTGTGGCTGACAGGCCAGGTCGGTCGACCGGGCGGTCGACCGAACCATGGACCGGTCGACCGACGTGCACAGCCTTGTGCACGTCTGGCTGACACAGGGCCGGTCGGCCGGTCAGCCGACCGGATCAGAGAGCCTTGCTCTCTGTATCTGGGCGGTCGACCGAGCAGTCGACCGGAGCAGAGAAATCTGCTCTCTGTATCTAGGCGGTCGGCCGTGCGGTCGACCGGATGCCCCAACGGTCATATTTCTGACCGTTGGCGGTCGACCGGGCCGGTCGACCGCCAGCCTGTCAGGCTGACAGATTAGCCTAACGGCTAGTTTCTTGGGGACTCTATAAATACCCCATTTTCTTCATGGTTTTAGATAAGAATTTTTGAGCCAAAATTTTCTGATATCTCCAGTGTTTTAAACAAGTTTTCAAAAGAGTTTTGTGCAAAAAGGATTCATCTTATTTGTTTTAGGTTTTTGGAAAAATCAAAGGAAATAGAATTTTGGGAGATTTGTGTTTGTTCTTTATTTCCATTATCTTCAAGAGTTTTCCCAAGATTATTTCTTTGAGTTTTTGTTTTCCAAAACACCTAGGTTTTTTCACACTTGAGCTATATCTTCTATCCTAATCTATTAGGATCTTTGTTTTGTGGAAAAGAGGAAAGAGAGATTGTTTGTGGTTGAAAGAAACCACTTGTTGTAAACACCCTTACTTTTATTGTATCCCTCTTTGGTAGAGGTTGATCGGGCGATTGGTTTGCTCCCTCTAGTGAGAGGTGGAGTTGGTGTTTGTAACCCTCTTCGGTAGAGGTGTTGTGGTTGTTTGGCTACGGGCCTACCCCCTCGGTTGTGAGGCAGTGTTTGAGAGAGGAGTTCGGTACTCCCTTGTTGTAAAAATCCTCCTCGGTGGAGATTCCCTCGGTGGGAGTCCTCGGTGGACAAGATAGTGGATTAGAAATCCTTCTCGGTGAAGGCGGGGACGTAGAGCTAGGGGCTCGAACCTCGGAACATATCTTTGTGCTTGTGTTTGATCCATTGTCTCTCTAACTCTCTCTCTCTTCTATTTGTGCAAAGCATCATTCATTCATTCATATCTTATTGCTTGCATTTGTGCCTTGCATTATTTCATATTGTTCATCTTTATATGCTTGGCTTGCTTGTGTGTGTGCCTCACTTGTACTTAACCACAAGAGCTTCATATAGCACCTCAACACATATTTAGGGGAATCAAGAGGAGTTAGTCCAGAGCCCTTCACGGGGAATTCGGCTACACTTGTGTGTTGTACTAAGTGTGTTGCAAAATAGTTTTTAAGCTTCCGCATTTAGCGCATTTAGTTTTATAAATTAGCATATCGCCTATTCACCCCCCCTCTAGGTGATTTCAAGGAGATCATGCCAAGTGCCCCTTAAAATTATTACTCCACCTCTCCACCTTACTCCTATAGGTAAGGCTTCATACCCCTTCATTATGCATTTGTACCCCACAAGTATGGTAGGAAAAAAGTCAAAGATATATGTGTATTTATACACTTATACACAACTTTATACTTGTATATGCATTGTATAAGGTTTTAGTGTAGATACCATTCATGAATTCTTGTCCCCATATCATACCCCTAAGGTGATATAGAGTCTCAAGTGTATTACCCGATAACCAAGCATTACTGGTCATTAACACCACTTTAAGATCAAAACTTACGTTCTAAACTTTAATATTGACAAAAATAGTTATGCATCGCATTGTCAATAAAATCACCTAATTTAACCCAATGTTAGCATATAGATATTAACTGGTGATCAATTAAGGTAAGTGTTACATCCTTGCCAAACTTGTGTGTTGGAGGATGTGGCCAAACTTAAGCAGTTTCCTGTGACAATGACTCGAACTCAAGCACATTGTAGGAAGTGGAAAATCTTGCTTAGTGTGGAAGTTGAAGACCACACATTTCAGTTAGGCGCTGTTTGGTTAGGGGTGGAAGTGAGAAAGTAAGGAAGTAGTAGTAGTTCCTTTTAAAACTGAGAATTAGTTAGTGAGTTTTCTAATGTCTGAATATTATTAGAAAGTGTGGTTTGGAAAATGTTATGTTTCTTCTGGTGTTGGATGGTAATGTAGTGAAAGTGAAAGTGAAACAGTTGACCACAAAGTTGACCGTAAGATAATATTAAAATAAAAATTAATTAAGAAAAATAAAATTAGATTGTAATTAGAATGCAAGTGAGATTTACATGATCACAAAATTAACTGTTTTGAGTTACAACTTATTACAAATGAGATTTACATGACCACAAAATTAACTGTAGCATCCTAGAAGTGAGGAAGTGATTGTGTAAAAGGAAAAAGAGAAAAGGAAAAAAGATTTTCTCATTTTTCTTTCCTGATGTTTGGATAGATAGAGAAGTGAGCAATTATACTTCCCCATTTCCTTACTTCCTCCCACTTCCTTGCAACCAAACATGCCCTTGAAGTGGGCGGAAGTGAGGAAGTGGGAATTGTCATTTCCCACTTTTATTGTCCATCTAAACACAGTAAAAGGAAAATAGAAAAAACCTTTTTCCTTTTCTCTTTTCTCTTTTCTCTTTTTCACAACCATTTCCTCACTTTCTTGGTGTTACAGTTCATTTTGTGGTCATGTAACTCATTTGTGATAAGTTGTAGCTCTAAATAGTTAATTTTGTGGTCATGTAAATTTACTTGCATTCTAATTACAGTCCAATTTTTCATAATAATTTTATTTTAATATTATTTTACGGTCAACTTTGTGGTCAACCTTTCCACTTTCACTTTCATATTACTAACCAAACACCGAAAAATATAATGTATTTTTTCATTTCCACTTTCCAACTACCAACCAAATATCGAAAAAATTACACACAAATTCTCATTTTTCACAAAAAAAAAAAAAAACTTACTTCTCACTTCTTCTCGTCCACCCACTTTCTTGAATCCAAATAGCCCAAGCCTAGATGGAGAGAAGCTGATATTTTGATCCAAATGTCACATCACTTTCTAGTGGTAGTAACCCTACCACCACAATGATATATTATTGTCATGAATTAATTTCTTGATAGCAAGCTACTGCAAGAATTCTTTAGTCTTTTTCTATCGATTACAGATTTGTATATTGTTACAATTTCATCTTAGTTTGAAGTTGACAACTCCGGATTAAGCTTTGGAAGCTGAAAAAAAGAAAGAAAAAAAACTGAGTTTCATTCTTGATTCGGAGTTGACAACTCAAGGCGAAGCTTTGGAAACTCAAAAAAAAAACAGTTTCATTCTTAATCCGGTTTTACCAACTGCCCGCAACAAAAGACTGCCACACTAGCGGGTGAAACAATCCAGCGTTTACTTGGCGCCGCTGCATGTCAGAGCCACAGGATTGATTTTTAAAAATAAATTTGGAATAAGCCTGTTTTTTAAATTAAATTTGAAATAAAAGAGTTATTAAAGAAATTTCCCTTATTCAAATTACATTAAAAATATTAAGACAAATTTTTTAAAATTTTGAAATTCTAAAATCAGATTTTTTTGATCCAACTCAAGTGGGAAGTTCACGGGCCTCTGACAACTAATACGGTATGACGTCACAAGAAAAGGAAACGATGACGTCACCAGGGCCAATGGGACCCATCCGTCCCGCTCGCATTCATTGCCTGCCACTGTCATAAATAATATTACAATTATCATTATTAGCAAACAGTAATTCCCCTCCCACTTCTTTTGCGCGCTACAGTGCTCTCCCCGGTAAGGAAAAAAAAAAAAAAAATTTCAAGAATCTAAGATCCCCTCACATCAATATTATTATATTCACAAAACAAAAAATTATTCATGGGGAGGCTGATGAACGGTTGCACACAACAACAGCGAGAGCCAACAAGAAAAAGAAGCCCACACGGTTGTCTACATCCAACCCCATGTCGGTCCGGACCAGCGAGTGGGAGTTCCTTGCTCTCGTGCAGAAGCTCACCGGCCGGGACTTTAATGTCGCTGAAAAAAGGACGAGTACTGTGACTCAACGATCGAATCGGTGCGGAAACAATCCAACAGTACTGAGACTGTTACTAGATGTGCGAAGCTAGAAGAAGAAGATCAAGTGATTGGAGTCGAGATGTATGAAAGCATTGTGAACCCTTTTGATATGGTAGAGGATTTTCCGAGGTTCATGTCGTCGTCTCTGATTTATGACCCTGAGGGCGGCTCCATGTCAAGGTTGGAGCAAAGCGTGAGGGTTGGATATATATGCTTATCTATTGCTCTATTGCTTTCTTCATAATTAGTGGCAATATTTGTTAATTTCTCGCTCCCCTGTGATTATTTTTTTTCTTCCTTTCTTTTTTTACTTTCATCTTTCAGTATTAGCTTAAGGGACTATCCTAGAAAAATAAGGCATCTCCGCTAATGTATGGAAATTCTTGATTCAATAATGTTAATTTTCTAGTTCTAACTCTTAACATAGCTAGATAAAATGTTTAAAAATAAATCAGTGAAAAAAAGTGTCGGCTCTTGATGTGTCATCTAGTCAAGAATCCTCTTTTGTGGGAATTCAACGACATAAAAAATAATTGGATAAGATTTGAATGGTACCGAAAGAAATAGAAATTTTTGAGAAAAATATAAAAGAGAAATAATTTACAATAGAGCTATATATATACATATATATCAGAAATATGTATATCAGTCGACAGCTGAGACTCCCTCTCAGCCTACGGTGACGTGGCACATTATTAGCCACACTAATAAGGACCACCCGCCTATTGGAAGAGCTGAAATTATTAAATGCCCCTGCGGAAAAAGATAGTAGATCTGTATAATTTTATTATTTTTTATATTTCTGACCTTAGTCAATATTGTCACAGTTATCTTTATAACTGTGACCAACTGAACATGAATCAGGTCTCTTCAAGTGCAACCTCATCAAATTACGAAACAAATTTGAATACTTCTTTATTATTATTTTTTATAGGCAGATATTAAGAATTTCAGGAATGCGACTAAGTTCTTAGTGGTCAATAAAATAATTTCTCAATAAGTTTAAAAGTGACCTTTGTCGCAGTCTATAATTATATATAGGAATGTATCATGTGGAACTCACAAACATGTCACTTTTGTGTACTTAATTTATATATAAACAAATTAATTTTTTGCAGAATTTTATGATATGATCTGTAAGGATTTTTCTGATTGCGAACAAAGTCGCAGTTTACTTATTCGCATTCCACATATAAATGATCAAAATTATTTTTATATATTGCATGCGAATAATGACTGTGACTATGGCGCAGTGCTTAACGACAGCATGATATGGATGATTTCTTTGCTAGGTTAAATATAATAACGGTGAATAAGGGCTACCACTATAGTCACAGTTTACATATAATTTTTATATTTGTTCTTCACTGTGCTTGTTTGTCTCTTTTTCACTCATGAGAAGAACTTTATATTGTTAAACACTGTGTCCATAGATGCAGTTTTAATTTGTGATATACAGTAAAATATACTGATTTGAGAGGATTGCGATCATGATCGCAACATCATCTGTTTTTATAGTTAACTTTGGACTGCGACCATGATCGCTGTTTTTTGCTTGATTGAATGCACAACGATTAAACTATTTTTGTTAGGACAGCGACCTTGGTCGCAGTTTCATGTATAAATATATTTAATTATATACTATAACCATAATCGCAGTTCTATTAGTTGTTGAGTAATATTATTATCTAAGTTCTGTGACCACGATCGCAGTTGAGATGTAAAAATAATAACTATTTATTTATAATCACAGAGTGCGACCATAATTAACTTCTTAATAAAAGACTTACATTTTTGTTTAGTAAATCATTATATTTCTTATCGTATGATAACAATATTTGCGTGCAATATATAATGTCAGCGACCATTATAGCAATATTAAGAAAACCACTCAGAAATTCTGTGATTACTGTGATGCATGAAAGAAACATACTATACATGAAAGATCATTTTTCAGATAGAAGTAAATTTTATTTATAACATAATATGGTCAGAAAGAGACCTTACAAAAAAAGAGAATTAAAATCTCTTAAAAGAAGACAAAAATAAGGTCTATATCAGAAAAGTATAAAATCCTAGTCCTCATCATCATCACCATCATAAGAAGATTTGTTGTCTTCATTGTCCTCGTCTTCATGTTCATTATTTATTTCCACATCTCCCTCGCCAACTGGCTCACTGTCCTCTTTACTTTATTCTTCTTTTTAAGGGTACTTGGTTCGTTAATAAACTCTCAGAATGGATCGTCTGTATCAAGTTCTTCTTCCGATTCATATCCAGAAGAACCTCCAGAGGATATGCTCAAAGAAAGTGTGCCTTCAGCATCGGAGGACATGCTTTCATCAAGCACGTCTTTATTAAGTGGCAGAAAATTAAGTTCCTCCTCACTAGGACCCATAAAAACTTCATCTTCCTCGTGAAGAGGAGAATCGGATAAAACATTATTTGATGTAGTGAAATAGTCAAAAGGAGTGAAATCCAGACTGCTATCAAATTCACTAGAATCACCTGAAGAAAGAGGACCAGTAGGAGAATGATTGAAATTAAAATCTGAGTGTTCAGAGGAAGAAGATGGGGAAGACATGGTTCAAGAATGAATTGATGCAGGAAGGTTGGAAATCAAATTGAAAAAGAAAAGAAAAAATATTTTTTAGATATGAGATAATATATTAGTTACAAGTAATAGAAAAAGGCCAATACTGTGAAACGACATGAATAGCAATAATAAGTGTTATAGGTGACTGTTGAGTTTTCAAAGAAGTGATAAAAAGAAATTAAATATTTATTTGAAGCAGTTATGGCAGGAGAATCCAAAAAGTTCTCTTTTTTTCCAGAGGTTTATTATGTGAACTACAAATTATCTTTTTATAGAATATTTTCCTATCTTTTTAGATTTCATATAGTGCACATCTTTCTTTATCGAGATTAATTTTAGTGCACCTCATTTTTCGTGACTGTTGCTGTATCACGGTAGATAGGATATTAATTACTTCAATTAAGTAAGAGTAATTAATATAGTATTTTATAAGATGTGATATACGCGGACTGCTCTCACGGTCACAGGGCTAATCTACTTTGTTAAGTCTGATTGTTGCTAGGACTGATTCTTTTGTTGCATTTAATAAACGATCAAAATTCTGTTACCTATAGCATGCGAATAAGTACTGTGATTGTGGTCGCAGTGCTGAACGATAACATGTTTCGTCTATTATTTTTATGCGAATAAGGAATTTGACTAGTGTCGAAGTCGTGATATAAGATTGGAAGTTATATTATACTAAGCTGGCGACTGATTAGTCTCTAAAACTGCATATTTCATACCACATCTTCACATTTATTTTATATTAAAATCTGCTAATAACACCTCTCTTGCATGTTTTTAGGTCTATGGTGTGTAATGAAGAAGAAGACCTTAAATCACCATTTAATGGGTGATTAAAGCCTATAATCTAGCCATTGACTTTGGAGAGCTGATTCGTCAAAACCAGGGGCCCAAAATCAGAGACCGGGAACAGCACCTGACAGGGGACAGACAGGACAGCGCGAGGCCACCCTATGGCCACGGAAACGCGGCTATAGCCGCGTTTTCGAGACCGTACGGGCGCGGCCGCGCCCGTACTTTGGGCCAGGGTTTGCCTCCTGGCCCCCCTTTCCCCTGGTGCCTATAAATACCCCCTGGGATTCTTCAGTTAGACATATGCAGAGTTTAGAATAGTTTCTTCCATGTTGTAGTTTAGGGTAGTTTAGTTTAGGTTAGTTCTTCTTCTTCCTTTGTATTTTCCATTCTTTAGATCTTGTAAAAGGAGAGAGAGTGGTACATGGTGAGGAAGTAAGAGTGCTTGTAATAGAAGGTGACAATTTATGAAAGGTGCTCTCTTATCCTTTTTTTGTTTTCTTCTCTTTAACTCTTTTTACATGTGTAGCTAACTTTCTCTCATGGCAACTAACTACTAACCGCTAACTTGCTAACTTCTTATTTGATAATCCACATGAATCTAATAGCCTCTACTTGGCCTCGCTCTTGCAAGAGCCATTGATGGCTCATGATGATGGTCTAACACTCTAATATTTAATTCTCTCGCAATCTAACATTACTTTATTTCATGCTTACTCTTATTGGGTTTTGATGATTTAAGTGTACCTTGCACTTGGTTGAATTTGGATGTGAAAGTTAACATATGGGTCATGCTTTGAAACGCTCTTGAACCAAGGACTAGTGATGGCCAATGATACATGTGAGGGAACTATCACTACAAGATTAGCATGTTGGTGGAGTCATTAGTAGTTAGTAGCCATAAGTTTTCTTTCTATTCCACTTTGTTTTAAATATACAAACAAAAATCACAAAAACTATTTCTTTTATGTTTCCCACTTCTTTGTGTTTCACTGTACTTCTCTTTTCATTCTTTGTTTCCTTTCCTTTCATTCTTTAAAACATTGAAGAAATTTTTACAAACACGTGAATCAACTGGTGACTAGTCTCTAAAACTGCATATTTCATACCACATCTTCACATTTATTTAATATTAAATTCTGTTAATAATACCTCTCTTGCATGTTTCTAGGTCTATGGTGTGCAATGAAGAAGAAGACCCTAAATCACCATTTAATGGGTAATTAAAGGCCTATAATTTAGACATTGACTTTGAAGAGCTGATTCGTCAAAACCAGGGGCCAAAAACTAGAAACTGGGAGCAGCACCTGACAGGGGATAGATAGGACAGAGCGTGGCTCAAAGCGCCGTGCGCGCGGCCACCGTATGGCCGCGAAAACACGGCCATAGCTGCGTTTTCGCGGCAGTATGGGCGCAGCCGCGCCCGTACTTTGGGCCAGGGTTTGTCCCCTGGCCCCCCCTTTCCCCTGGTGCCTATAAATACCCCCTGGGTTTCTTCAGTTGGAGATACAGAGAGTAGTGTAGTTTTAGGGTAGTTTTCTTCTCCATGTTGTAGTTTAGTTTAGGTTAGGGTAGTTCTTCTTCCACTTTGTATTTTCCATTTGTTTTAGATCTTGTAATAGGAGAAAGAGTGTTACATGAGTGGAATACAAGAGTGCTTGTAATAGAAGGTGATAAGCTATGAAAGGTTCTCTCTTTACATCTCTTTGTTTTCTATCTAACTCTCTTTACATGTTTAGCTAATCTTTTCTCTCATGGCAACTAACTACTAACCACTAACTAGTCTAACTTCTTATTTGATAATCCACATGAACCTAATTGCCTTTACTTGGTCTTGCTCTTGCAAGAGCCATTGATGGCTCATGATGATGGATTTAACACTCAAACTTCCTAACTCTCTAACAAGCTAACATTATTTTACTCCATGCTTACTTTTAGTTTTGATGGTTTAAGTATAGTTTGCACTTATTTTGTTGAGTTGGGATGTGATGAGTTACATATGGGTCATGCTTTAAAACGCTGTTGAACCAAGGACTAGTGATGGCCAATGATACATGTGAGGCAACTATTACTAAGAGGTTAGCATGTTAGTGTAACCATTAGTAGTTAGTAGCCATGGGTTTTCTTTATCTTTTTACTTTGTTTAGAAATACCACAAAAACCACAAAAATATTCTTTCTATGTTTCCTACTTCTTCGTGTTTCACCGTACTTCTCTTTTCATTCTTTGCTTTCTTTTTTTTCATTCTTTCAAACATTGAAGAACTTTTAACACACACGTGAATCAACCGGTAAAACTTCTATCGCCTCCCGTCCTAGTGGATTCGACTCATTTTAGCCTTTATGCTATAACGGAAGTATCGAGGAAGCCAAAGCACACACACTTTAAATCTTAATTTCAAAACATACACTTTTTGTGCGCGGTTCTCCCCTATCAAATTTTGGCGCCGTTGCCGGGGATGAGAACGATTTGATTTCACGTTTTTATTAACCTTTCTTCTTTGTTTTTGGTGTACGAGTTAAATCTTTAGCATTGCAGAAGTCCACACTTTATCTTGTGTGGTTGGGTAAATTCTTGTATATTCTTATATTCTGCTGCTAATTTTTGTTTATATTACCTGTACACTATAAATAATTTTAAGCATTAAAATACGGTAATTGGATGCTTTAAAACGGTTTAGACATTTGCATCTAAGCACGTGTCAATTTTTATTCCAATATACTGTATTTTATTATTGTGTTGTTCTGATATTGATAGGAAGTGTACATATGACATTGCATATAGCATAGGACAAATACGTGGGTGATTTACTCTCTTTGTGTGTTAACTCTTACCTATATTGCACACTTGCACAAATTAAACTTAAGGGCAAAACCCAATACAACATAAGGTGGGGAAGTCATTACCCTCCCTTAGGCTAAAAATCACCTCTCCACTCACACAACCAAGCCTAAATAAAATTTGCTAGACGTTGGCCCCTCAGGACATCTCAGACTCATTTAAGAGATTGACCTAAGGGAGAAGTTGTTAGAAGTTAACTCTTGTCAAATCGGTGTCTAAGGTTGGGGATTGAGAGGCGAAACCTCAAAGAACAGTGGTTTGGCATAATTAGGCCCGTTGCTCCGGCACGGATACCTCCCACTGATCTTGCCCCTACCTGGCCGATTAACTTGTGGTCAGCTTCAACAATATACCCCCCGTGGACAGTCTAACCAGTTAGAAGTCGTCTATGTCTAAATCAACCCTAGCATAGGCTTATTTTCTTTTTCTTTTTTTTGTTTGGTTGTTTGTTTGTTTATTTGTTTTTCTTTCATGTAAATTGCGATATGGATTTCAACAACAATTCTTTCAATCCTAACATGAATCCATATTTCATCCCGATCTCATTTGATTCGGATAACTCCGACCCGGCCATGTACAACATGAACCAACCATATATGCCGGGTTTGGATTATCTAACTCAATATGACCCATATCTTCAATCTTATGACTATAATTTTCAAAATAATTTTCACCCTTCACAGAGTTCATGGGGATCCACCTACCCCGAGTCAAATTTTCAACCATCTTGTCCACAATTTTCAGAACATTCATTCCCTTATTTTGATTCATATACTCCTTTTCCTGAACCACCAATAGAAGAAAAATCATCATTGGAAAGGAGTTTGGAAGAAGTAATAAAGGCCCAAAAATAATTTGAAAACCTGATGGCCTCATCATGTCCACAAAATTTCTAAAATTCATGTAGTTCTTTTCTAAAACAACTCAAAGGAAAATCATTGTGGGAAAAAACTATGGAATTCGTGCAAGAGACCGAGCGCATAATGCAAAATACGATTGACTTCCCATGTCCACCAAATGTTCGTACGACTCACGAATCATGTCATTTTGGAAATCCACTTTTAATTACATCATACCAACCTAAACTTGACCAACCTCAACCTCTTGACATTTTGGCAAGTTATCCTTTTTCCGAAATTGAACTTGAGCTTGAAAGTGATCCTGAACCTCAAATTGGTAATTCAATTTCATTTTTGGATTCAATAATGACTCCGGTATCTTTACCAGATTTTTTCTCTATTCTGGAATCAACATTGAGTCCTGTACCCGTCCACCGTGAAATTGAATCACCAATATCTTATGATCACACTTCAATAATGAGGAAAGTGTGTGAGCATCAATTCTTTAGTTTGGACCCTATTTTTGAACCAATTTCGACTCTCATTGTTGACCATCGACTTGATCTGAGTCAAATTCCCAAGTCGGTATCGATTTTTATTCCTGATCCCTTTGAGTCCAAATCCATCATCTTCTAAAATCACACTTCATTGTTGGACAAGGATGTTGAAAATGACTCAGTAATTATTTTTAAAAATTGGAAACTAGATGGGGATAATTTTTAAATAAGACCATTCAGTCCATCATTCTTACTGGGTAGCATTAGAGAGGTCACTGGTGGGTTTCTGCAAGATCCACGATATCTTGATTGGGTTGCAACGCTTGGCCCAGTCAGATTACCACCGGAGCCACCACCATGCGGTAATTTTTCTTCCCTCTCTATTTATTTCATGTATATACACATTCACGATGTATTGAGGACAATGCATGAGATAAGTGTGGGGGAGGGTTTACTAACATAGTTAGTTTTACATTTCTTTCTTCTACACTTCTTTTTAATTTAAAAAATAATCTTTTATATAAAAACTCTTTTCTTTTCTTTTTACAAAACTTTTTGAAACAAGATAAATAGTTTTGATTTATTTTTAAGAAAATTAAGATTATTTTAGGAAAGAGGAAAACCTAAAATTATGAAATTTTAAACCAAATCAAAATAATAGATCTTGTTTAAATTTTAGGATAAGAAAGTAAGATTGAACAGATAATTTGATCTTGAATTTTTGCCTTAGATTTATGCACTCCATACTTACATAATTTTTGGGATTGAAACAAAGACTGAAAATGTTATAATATATATATATATATATATATATATATATATATAATGATAAAAAAATCACTTATTGAAGTTGGGTAATTATGCCTCAGGAAGCATGATTATTCACACCTAAAATGGTGGACAAAAATAAAAATCCCCTTTAGTTTTGTGGCCTTTAAGTCCGAGGGATGTTTTCTCATATGGTGCCCTAAGACCATCTGGTTTGGGAGTCACCGGCTAAAGGCTCACTACCCGGATAAATAAGAAAGCCTAAGACAACTAAGGGAAGAAAAAGGAAAAATATATATATAATAATATAAATAAATGGCATGAAATTTATAGTCGATATCACAAAAACCTTCACTGTTCACAAAGTACATATTTTCCTAAGAGTTTTATGAAAGATCAAAGAATCAATTCAATTTTAAATTATTACATTTAATTTATAACAAGAATTTGCATTTCGACTTAGCTTAAGGAAGAACAATTTCTGGTTAACCTCTGACCTTAGATCACTTATATTTTCGCAAAAATACTTCAATACTTTTCTCTATTTCAAATTGCGTTTTCAAAATACTAACATTTGATTTCTTTCTTTATGAATTTTGTGAGTGTAATCCGCTGAAAACCCTCAGGAGACAAAACTCCTCCTCTAGGGGAAACATAGAGGTTTAACGGCTTGTTACACATGCTCAGTGCAATCGCGTCACCTGCGAAAGTGGTGTAATAATTTTCTTAGTTTTTTGCTTTGCTAGGGACGAGCAAAAGATAAGTGTGGGGGTGTGATTAGTCTCTAAAACTGCATATTTCATACTACATCTTCACATTTATTTAATATTAAATTTTGCTAATAATACCTTACTTGCATGTTTCTAGGTCCATGGTGTGCAATGAAGAAGAAGACCCTAAATCACCATTTAATAGGTGATTAAAGGCCTATAATTTAGCCATTGACTTTGGAGAGCTGATTCGTTAAAACCAGGGGCCAAAAACTAGAAACCGAGATCAGCACCTGACAGGGGACAGACAGGACAGCGCGCACGGCCATAGCCGCATTTTCGCGTCAGTACGGGCGCGGCCGTGCCCATACTTTGGGCCAGGGTTTGCCCCTGGTCCCCCTTTCCCCTGGTGCCAATAAATACCCCCCCTGGGGTTCTTCAGTTGGAGATACAGAGAGTAGTGTAGTTTTAGGGTAGTTTTCTTCTCCATGTTGTAGTTTAGTTTAGCTTAGGTTAGGGTAGTTCTTCTTCTTCTTCTTTGTATTTTTCATTTGTTTTAAATCTTGTAATAGGAGAAAGAGTGATACATGAGTGGAATGTAAGAGTGCTTGTAATAAAAGGTGACAAACTATGAAATGTGCTCTCTTTACTCTTTTTTTTCTATCTAACTCCCTTTGCATATTTAGCTAATCTTTTCTCTCATGGCAACTAACTACTAACCACTAACTAGTCTAACTTCTTATTTGATAATCCACATGAATCTAATTGCTTCCACTTGGCCTTGCTCTTGCAAGAGCCATTGATGGCTCATGATGATGGATCTAACACTCTAACTTCCTAACTCTCTAACAAGCTAACATTACTTTACTCTATACTTACTTTAGTTTTAATGGTTTAAGTGTAGCTTGCACTTGTTCTATTGAGTTGGGATGTGATGAGTTACATATGGGTCATGCTTTGAAACGCTCTTGAACCAAGGACTAGTGATGGCCAATGATACATGTGAGGAAACTATCACTAAGAGGTTAGCATGTTAGTGTAGCCATTAGTAGTTAGTAGCTATCGGTTTTCTTTATCTTTTTACTTTGTTTTAGAAATATCATAAAAATCACAAATATATTCTTTTCTATGTTTCACACTTTTTCGTGTTTCACCGTACTTCTCTTTTCATTCTTTGCTTTCTTTTCTTTTCATTCTTTCAAACATTGAAGAACTTTTAACACACACGTGAATCAACCGGTAAAGCTTTTATCGCCTCCCGTCCTTATGGATTCGACTCGTTTTAGCCTCTATGCTATATCAGAAGTATCGAGGAAGCCAAAGCACACACACTTTAAATCTTAATTTCAAAACATATACTTTTTATGCGCGGTTCTCCCCCGATCAACCGGTAAAGCTTCTATCGCCTCCCGTCCTTGTGGATTCGACTCGTTTTAGCCTCTATGCTATAACTAAAGTATCGAGGAAGGCAAAGCACACACACTTTAAATATCGATTTCAAAAACATACACTTTTTGTGCACGGTTTTCCCCCGATTAAAATTTTGGCGCCGTTGCCGGGGATGGGAACGGTTTGATTTCACGTTTTTGTTAACTTTTCTTCTTGTTTTTTGGTATGCAGGTTAAAGTTTTAGCATTGCAGAAGTCCACACTTGCTCTTGTGTGGTCGGGTAACTTCTTATATATTCTTATACTCTGCTGCTAATTTTTATATGACCTGTACACTGTAAATAATTTTAAGAATTAAAATACAGAAATGGATGCTTTAAAATGGTTTAGACATTTACATCTAGGCACGTGTCAATTTTAATTCTAATATACTGTATTTTGTTCTTGTGTTGTCGTGATCTTGATGGAGGTGTACATATTGCATAACATATAGTTAGGACAAACACTAGGTGATTAACTCTCTTTGCGTGTTCATTCTTATCTATATTGCACACTTGCACAAATTGAACTTAAGGGCAAAACCCAATACAATATAAGGTGGGGAAGTCATTACCCTCCCTTAGCCAAAAATCACCTCCCCACTCACACAAGCAAAGCCTAAATAAAATTTGCTAGACGTTGGCCCCTAGGAACATCTCAGACTCATTTAAGAGATTAACCTAAGGGGGAAGTTGTTAGAAGTTGACTCCCTTCAAATCGGTGTCTAAGGTTGGGATTGAGAGGCAAAACCTTGAAGAACAGTGGTTTGGCATAATTAGGCCCGTTACTCCGGCACGGATACCTCCCACTGATATTGCCCCTACCTGACCGATTAACTTGTGGTCCGCTTTTGAAAATGTACCCCCGTGGACAGTCTAACCAGTTAGGAGTCGTCTAGGTCTAAGTCAACCCTAGCATAGGCTTGTTTTCTTTTTCTTTTTCTTTATTTATTTGTTTGTTTTCTTTTTTGTAAATTGTGAAATAGATTTTAACAACAATAATTATTTCAATCATAATATGAATCCATATTTCACCCCGACCTCATTTGACTCGGATAACTCCAACCCAGCTATGTACAACATGAACCAAGCATATGTGCCGAGTTGGGATTATCCGACTCAATATGACCCGTGCTCCCAATCTTATGACCATAATTTTCAAAATAATTTCAACTCTTCACAGAGTCAATGGGAATTCACCTCCCCCGATTCAAATTTTCAACCACCTTGTCCACAATTTTCATTCCCCGATTTGGATCCATATCCTCGTTTTCCTGTTCCACCAACCAAAGAAAAATCCAATTTGGAAAGGAGTATGGACGCTATTCTTGAGTCCCAACAATAAATTTTGCTCAATTCACAATCCTTCCCAAATCAAACTCCATGTACTTCTTTTCTAGAACATCCAATTGAAGAAGATTTTGAGCTAGAAGAACGTTTGAAAGTCTTTTGTGAAAAATTGTAACGATTTCAAAATATGTTGGACTCATCATCTCGGCCAAATTTTCAAGAGTCCTACTCATCTTTTCTAGTCTCACTGATTCAAAATGAACAACCATCAATACTGGACTTGAGTATGGAACCCTTGCGTAAATCCGAGCAACAATCGCAAAATCTGATGGACTTACAAGTTCATCACATTTCCAAAATCAACTTCCATACTCATCTTTTCAAGAAGAACTAATTGCAAAAAGTATGGAAGACATGATTCAGAATCCAAATTCTATTACACGGCCTATCAGTAGGTTAGACTCACTTATGAGCGAATTGATCAATGAGAGCGAGGAAAGTCTTTCTTGTCAACCTTTGACCGATTCTTATATTCCTAACTCTACTGATTGGACCCATGAATCATGTCATTTTGGGAATCCAGATTCAATTTCAGAACACACATTTGAACTTGACCAAACTCTAAGTTATGAAAGTCGCCTAGACATTCTGGCAAGTTATCCCTTTCCTGAAATTGAAATTGAACTTGAAAGTGATCTTGAGCCTCATGTTAGTGATAATATTTCACTTTTTGATTCAATAATGACTCCGGTATCTTTACTAGATTTTTTTCTGGAGTCAACATTGAATCCTGTACCCGTACACCATGAAATTGAATCACCAATATCTTATAATCACACTTCATTGATGGGGAAAGGGTGTGAACATCAATTCTTTGGTTTGGACCTTTGTTTTTTAAACCAATTTCGACTCTCATTGTTGACTCTCGACTTGATCCGAGTCAAATTCCCGAGTCGGTGCCGGTTTTTACTCCTGTTCCATTTTAGTCCAAATCACTCATCTTTCAAAATCACACTTCATTGTTGAATAAGGATATTGAAGAAAATGACTCAGTAATTATTTTTAAAAATTAGAAATTAGATGGGGACAAATTTTAAAATAATACCATTCACTCAATCATTCTTTTACTGGGTCATATTAGAGAGCTCACTGTGAGTTTCTGCAAGATCCACGATATCTTAATTGGGTAGCAACGCTTGGCCCAATCAGACCACCACTGGAGCCACCACCATGAGGTAATCTTCCTTCCCTCTCCATTTGTTTCATGTATATACACATTCACGATGCATTGAAGACAATGCATGAGATAAGTGTGGGGAGGAGTCTACTAACATAGTTAGTTTTACATTTTCTTTCTTTTACACTTCTTTTTAATTTAAAAAAATCTTTTATATTAAAACTCTTTTCTTTTCTTTTTACAAAACTTTTTGAAAACAAGATAAATAGTTTTGATTTATTTTTAGAAAAATTAAGATTATCTTAGGAATTAGAAAGACCTAAAATTATGAAATTTTAAACTGAGTCAAAATAATAGAGGAGTTTAAATTTTAGGGTAAGAAAGTAAGATTGAAAAGATAATTTGATCTTGAATTTTTTGCCTTAGATTTATGCACTTCACACTTACACAATTTTTGAGATTGAAATAAAAACTGAAAATACCATAAAAAATATATAAAAAAATATTATGATAATAAAAATCACTTATTGAAGTTGGGTAATTATACCTCAGGAAGCATGATTATTCACACCTAAAACGGTGGACAAAAATAAAATAATCCCCTTTAGTTTTGTGGCCATGTTTACTCGAGTCCTTAAGTCCCAGGGATGTTTTCTCATATGGTGCCCTAAGATCATCTTGTTTGGGAGTCACGGGCTAAAGGCTCACTATTCGGGTAAATAAGAAAGCCTAAGAAAACTAAGGGAAGGAAAAGAAATATATATATATATATATATATATATATATATATATATATATAATATATAAACAAATGACATGAAAGTTAGAATCGATATCCCAAAAAAACCTTCATTGTTCACTAAGTGCATATTTTTCTAAGAGTTTTATAAAAGATCAAAGAGTCAATTCAATTTTAAATTCTTACATTTAATTTATAACAAGATTTTGAATTTCGACTTAGTTTGAGGAAAATTAATTTCTGGTTAACCTATGACCTTTGATCACTTATATTTTCGCAAAAATACTTCAACACTTTTCTCTATTTCAAAAATGTGTTTTTAAAATACTAACATTTGATTTCTTTTTTTAGGGATTTTGTAGGTGTAATCCGCTGAAAACCCTCAGGAGACAAAACTCCTCCTCTAGGGAAAACTTAGAGGTTTAACGGCTTGTTGCACATGCTCAGTGCAATCGCGCCACCTGCGAAAGTAGTGTAATAATTCCTTTAGTTTTTTGTTTTGCTCGGGACAAGCAAAAGATAAGTGTGGGGGTGTGATTAGTCTCTAAAACTGCATATTTCATACCACATCTTCACATATATTTTATATTAAAGTCTGCTAATAACACCTCTCTTGCATGTTTCTAAGTCCATGGTGTGTAATGAAGAAGAAGTCCTTGAATCACCATTTAATGGGTGATTAAAAGCCTATAATCTATCCATTGACTTTGGAGACCTGATTCATCAAAACTAGAGGCCCAAAACCAGAAGCCGGAAATAGCACCTGACAGGGGACAGACAGGACAGCGCGCGTCTCAAAGCGCTGCGCGTGCGGCCACCCTACGGCTGTGCCCGTACTTTGGGCCAAGTTTGCTCCCTGGTCCCCCTTTCACCTGGTGCCTATAAATACCCCCCGAGGTTTTTCAGTTGCACATATGTAGAGTTTAGTATACTTTCTTCCATGTTGTAGTTTAGGGTAGTTTAGTTTAGGTTAGTTCTGTTGGCCCAGAGGCCCTTCACTCTAATTTTAATGATGATTAACTCATGTAGTTATAGTTTACTAATAATTTTGTGATATTTAGTTTCAGATATTTAACCAAGATATTAGTAGGTGATTAGCTTCAACAAAGGTATTTTGGAGCTTTCACATGGTGATTCAAGAGCTCGAGCGTCAAGTTCACATCTAGCACTCGGTTGGAGTCAAGATCAGTGGATCACGTTTGGATCGAGTCGACTTGGAGACGGAGTTCTACAAGAAAACCTCAGTTTGTTTAGTTTAAGTTTGTTTAGATCTCATTGTAAAGATTAGATAGTGTGATATGCTCAAGTTCACAATACACACACAAGTTTCATATTTTGCTTTTGGTTTTTGGTTTAACCGATCTTGGTTTTCATGAATAGGTAGAATCAAAATAAGTTTACATGATTTAATATATATTAGATTTGATCTATATACATCTATACTTCATATACTTAGGAAAACTTATTTTGATAAGTCAATTCATGTGTTTGGAGTTTTGTATTTAAACAAAACTTATTTTTGGATTTCATGTCAAGAACATAGATATAATATTGCATTCAATCCAAATACAACATGCTTAAAAGTTGTTTCAATATCATGTTTTTGTATTTACATGTATTTTGGAAAAATCGGATTTCCATTTCAAAATCAAGTTTTGAAAAATACGGTTTTTGGTTTAAGGCAAATTTTCAAGAACACAAAAATGGTTCATATAGTTTGTAAATATGTGTTGAATTTTTGTCACACATATTTTTATTTCAAAGATCTAATAAGAACTATTTTTTGTGGAATTTATGTGATTTTATGAGATTTAATTAAAGATAAAAATCATAGTTTTCAAATCCTATAATGGCTGGACTGGCTGTCTGCCGGTCGACCGGGGCAGAAGTCGGTCGACCGACCGGTGTGCACAGACGTGCACGCAGCCAGGCTGGGGGGCCGGTCGACTGCCAGAGAGCTCTGCTCTCTGGAAAAGGCCCCGATCGACCGACTGTCGACCAGCAGAGAGTTTTGCTCTCTGTATTCAGCTCCGGTCGACCGAGTGGTCAACCAGCCAGAGAGCCATTGCTCTCTGATTCCAGTCCCGGTCGACCGGTGGCACAACGGTCAGAAATCTGACCGTTGGGCCGGTCGACCGAGCGGTCGACCGGAAGGGCAAATTTGCCCTTACCTGCTGCCAACGGGCAGATTTGGATTGGGGCTATAAATACCCCATATCCTTGGCTGTTTTGGACAAGAATTTCAAGAGCAAAATTTTACATCTTTCAGCAAGTTTTAAAAGAGTGTTGGGCTTAAAGATTTGATCTTTTTTTTTGTTTTAAAGGGTTGGAAAAATCAAAGAAAAGAAAAATCTTTGGGAATTGATTTGATCTTCATTTACATTTCTATCTAGAGTTTTTCCTTAGAGTTTTTCCTTGCAATTTTGATTTTCAAACTCTTTATTTTTCTCACACTTGAGCTATCTATCTATCCTATCTATAGGATCTTATTTTTGTGGGAAAATCGATTTGTGGTTGAGAGAGACCACCAAGTTGTAAACCCTCCATGATTTGTGATATCCCTCTAGTGAGAGGTGATTGTGTTGGTATCCCTCTAGTGAGAGGTGATAGTGGAGGTTGTGTTAGAATCCCTCTAAGGGTAGAGGTGATTGTTGGTGTGTTGGCTAAGTACCTTATCCTTCAAGTGTGAGGTTGATATTTGTTTGGCTTTGTGCCTTGCCTCTAATGAGAGGTTGTATTGTTAAAAGAGGAGTTGTGTACTCCTAAATTGTATTTACCCAAATCCTCAGTGGAGGTTCCCTGTGTGGGAAGTCCTGTGTGGATGAGTTAGTGGAAATCCTTCTGTGTGAAGGCGGGGACGTAGAGCTGGGTGCTCGAACCTCGAAACATATCTTGGTGTTTGCGTTTGATCCACTTTCTCTAAACTCTCTCCTACATTGTGCATTGTTCATATTGCTCATATCATATACATGCTTGGTTTGATTGTGTGCCCATACTTGTATTTAACCAAGAGAGCTTCATATAGCACTTCAACTCTTATTTAGAGGAATTTAGAGGGGATAGTCCAGAGCCCTTCACGGGGAATTCGGCTACACTCTTTGGTTACATTAAGTGTGTTGTATTAATTTTTAAATTCCACATTATTTGACATAGATTAGCCTTACACCTATTCACTCCCCCTCTAGGTGTACTTTCAATTGGTATCAGAGCCTACGCTCCTGATATTAGGTTTAACCACCTAGGAGTGTGATCTTTGTTGCTAATCTATAGTAGCATTTGTACACATATTGTTTACACACACTCATAGATTGCTTGACCCTTCCCATGTATGATGTTCATGTGGAAATTTAGAATGAGTATGTATCTAAAAACCATATGTTTGCATGTTTTCCTTGCCGCTACCAAGAAATCCTATCTTGATAATAGCAAACATATAGAGGCCAATGCACAAGCCCTATCGTCACTTAGAAGCATACTTAACAAAGAATATCTTATGATGGTTTCTCATTGTGATTCCGCCTTTGCAGTGTGGAACACGTTGACCTCTCCCGCGCTCCAAAAGACAAATCATGTGGAGATGGAATCTAGTGAGGATGAATCTGAACAACATTGCTATATAGTCCAAGAGAATGACTCCCTTGAGGTAAATTCGGAAACTCACCTAGATGATTGTGCTAGTTCTTCTTGTGATGAATATATTGATGCCGATGCATTAAATGAAGAATTTTCTATTGTTTGTGAAAAATTGTTAGAAAAATATAGAGCTTTGAAAAAGAAAAGTTTTGGACTTAACAAAGAAAATGAAAATTTGTCTTCTAGACTTGATTTGATTTTGCAAGAGAGGAATGAGATTTCAAGTGAACGTGACTCACTTAAATCCTAACTTAACCTTGCCCAAAAAGAAAATGAAATTTTGAAAATAAAAAATGATTGTGACATTGTTTTGAAGAAAATTGAGGTTCTATCTTCAAAACTTGATTTTGTTGTAAAAGAAAATGAATTTTTGAAAAATAAAATTATTTCTATATCAAAAGAATTGGATTTGGTTTTCTAAGAAAAATATTTCTTTGAAAAATGATTTAGACTCTCATGTTTGCCATGCTAGTATAGCTTCACCACCTAGTGTATCTATTGCATGCACCTCTTCTTTTAACATTGAAAATGATATAAATATTTTGAAGAAGAATGTTGATTGTTTGGGCTGGGCTCAGCCATTGTGCCATGAACCAAACACGGTTGGAATCCATGTTTTGAAAGAAACAAATTTGGTTTTGATAAAATTTGGTCTTGTTTTCATTTTCAAATTTGGTTTCATGCCTTAGTAGAGATTTACATGAACCTAAGTTTTATAAAATAAATATCTTGTCTAGATCATGTATACATACTCCTACTAACATGTTACTCTAGTTTGTTTAAACCTAAAACAATTTTTCAAATTTTTTCAAGTTCAAAATCCTGCAGTTTTTCCCATTTCAGGCTGACCGGCCGACCGGCCCGGTCGACCGGCGCCATAGCCTGGACGTGCACGTCTGTGCACGTCCGTCGGTCGACCGCACCGGTCGACCGACCAAGAGCACACTGCTCTCTGGTTCTCTGAGTCGACCGGACCGGTCGACCGGAAGAAGAAAACTGTGTTTCCTCTTTTGGAACGGTCGACCGGACCGGTCGACCGAGAGCCAACGGCTCTTTGCAGCTGGGCTGGCGGTCGACCGGACCGGTCGACCGCCAGGCCTGCAACAATCCAACGGCTCTTTCCTCTTTGGGCTATTCTGAAAATCTGTTTCTCTTTTCTGCTTTAACAGATTTTTAGAGAGTTGTTGGGGAGCTTTTGCAGGTCAAATTAGGTGTAAAGAAATTGTTTTTAACCTATTTTCAACCCTATAAATAGAGGAGAAGTCTCTCTTGCATTCTATCAAGAAAAATCCTCAAGTTTGTGTTGTTTTCAAAAGAGAAAAAAAAGAGTTTAAAGCCTTCATTCCAATTCTCTTAAAGTTTGTTTTTCAGTTGTGTTTGATTGTTTATATCACTCTACAACTGAAGTTTTCTCACCACACTTCATAGAGCCAAAAATCCTATACTCATTCTATAGTGAAGTTGTAATAGAAGTGAGAGTGTTAGTAAAAGAGTTTGAGAAAAAGTGTAGTGATCTTGTTGTGATCACTTTGTTCTTGTAATCCTTTCCTTGTGGAGCAACCTCTTCGGTAGAGGTCCTTTGTACTCGGTGGAGCTCGGTGCTCGGTCTTCGGTAGACCATATTGTAAAGGCGTCCTCGGTGGATAGTGGAAACCCTTCACGGAGGTGAAGGCGGGGAGTAGAGCGGTGGCTCGAACCTCGAAACAAATATTTGTGTTTGCGATTGCCTTTGCGTCCAATTCTTGTTTTAAATTCCTCTAACACTTTATTGCTCCTTATTACTTGCTTGTGATCTTGTATCTTCCCTGTGCTTTTAATTCAAGCTTGTAATTCTTGTGATATATTGTGTGCATCTCATTTCTCATCATCATACTTTGCCTTGATCGATCATATCTCAATACAACAAGGTTGCATTGCGCACCTCTAACCCATATCTAAGGAGAATTGGGAGGAAGGAGTTCAGAACCTCGCAAGGGGTATTCAGCTCTTAGTCTTGTTTTTGAGAGATCGTTGCATCATTCATCATACTTAGTTCAAAAAGATCATTAGATTAGCAATTACACCTATTCACCCCCCCTCTAGGTGTTTTTCAATTGGTATCAGAGCTTGGACTCTAGGATTTGGTTTAACAACCTTAGAGAAGATCCTAATTTGCTAATCATTTCATTCATATTCATATAGTAAAAATGGCCGATGGAATTAAGACCCCTCCTAAGTTTGATGGACTTAACTTTCCCATATGGAAAGTTAAGATGACCGTGTTTTTGCAATCTCTAGGTAGCCGAGTTGCAAAAGCCGTGACTAAGTCCTTTAGTGTACCCCCCGGTGACGAATCCACTTGGTCCGAAATAGAGACTAAGGAATTCGATGCCAATGCCAAAGCTCACTATGCACTTCTACAAGCCCTTAATGATGATGACATTTCTAGGGTTATCCATTGCAAATCCGCATATGAGATTTGGTCACACTTGATAGTCACACATGAGGGGACTCACAAGTAAAGAAGGCTAAGATTGACCTTCTTCGGTCCCAATATGAAACATTTAGCATGCAAGAAAATGAAACCATAGATGATATGGTTACAAGATTTACCAAGATTACTAATGGACTCTCTTCTTTAGGTGAAGATATCAACAATGATCAAAGAGTAAGGAAGATCATCCGAGCTCTTCCTACTTCATGGGAAGTTAAAGCAACAACCTTGAAGGAACTCAACGACAATGAAGAGATGGAGCTTATAGGTCTCATTGGGAACCTCAAAACCCATGAGATGGAAAGGAAAGCAAGGGAGGATATGGCTCCTTCCAAAAAGAAGACTATCGCCTTCAAGAGTCAAGCTACACACTCCGATGAAGACGATGAAGAAGAAGATGATGAGGAGCTCTCACTCCTTGTTAAGAATGTCCGGAGGATGTACAACAAGGCGAAGTACCAAGGTAGAAGAAGATGGCAAGGAGGCAAAGAAGAAAAAAGGATCACTTGTTTCAATTACCAAAAGCCCGGACACATTGTTGCGGAGTGTCCGGACAAAGCTAAGCCCTCCACATCAAAGAAGCCCTACAAGAAGAAGGCTATGAAGGCAACTTGGGATTCGGAGACCGAATCCGAGGAAGAAATAGACACCGCCAACATGTGCTTCATGGCTAATGAAGGCACAAGCAAGGTAACCTCTTCCCCTTCCCATGATAATGAGCTTTCTATGGATGAATTAGAAGAGGCTTTTGTTGAGTTGTCACAAAATTATGATTTCTTAAAGAAAAAGTATTTAAAAATGAAAAAGGAAAATGAATCTTTAAGTCATCAAGTTTTTACTCTTACAAAAGAAAAGGATGATTTGGTTTCCACCTTGGCCACTACTAAAAATGATTTTGAAAAATATAAGATTTCTTTCAAAGGTAAGGCCCCACTAATTGATCCTAATGAAGTTTCTATGCTTAAGGAAAGATTAGACTCATTAAGTGTTGTTTTGAAAAATTGTGAGTTTAACAAGAAGAAAATTGAGGCTATGTTTCCTAAGAAACAAGCCCCAAAGAAAAATGCTCATGCTCATGTTCATGTTCATGCTACACAACCTAAACAACATGGCAAAACCCCAAAACATGCTCACACTACACGTACACATCATGCATTCATGTATGGTAGAGTGTTCTCATGTTCACATTGTGGGCGGAAAGGACACTTAGCCAATTTTTGCTATGATAGACTAAATGCATCGCATCATAATATTTGGGTTCGAGGCACTAACTTTAAAGGACCCAAGAAAGTTTGGGTACCAAAATCAATAATTATGTTAAATGATGTAGGTACTTTCCAAATCCCAACGACGTAGAGGATTGTGGTATCTTGATAGCGGTTGCTCAAGGCATATGACTTGGGACATCAACAACTTTGCAACCCTATCAAGATATCATGAAGGTGGCACCGTCACCTTCGGAGATGACGCCAAGGGTAAAATCATCGGTATTGGTAATGTAAAACTTGGCACCTCTCCTTTAATTGAAAATGTAGTTTTAGTTGATGGCCTCAAGCATAATCTCTTGAGTGTTAGTCAACTTTGTGATAAAGGTTTTGATGTTGTTTTTGATAATGTTGCTTGTAAAGTAATTGATAGAACTTCTAATGTTTGTGTATTTTCGGTTTTCGTGAAAGTAATGTTTATATGATTGATATGTTAAATATGTCTTGTAATATTACTTGTTTGAAAGCCCTCGATGATGACTCTTGGTTGTGGCATAGGAGATTAGGCCATATTTCTTTTGATCACATTTCTAGGTTAAACACAAAGGAAATGGTGAAAGGTATTCCTTACTTGAATTTTGAAAAGGACCGAGTTTGTGACGCATGTCAATTTGGGAAACAAACTAAGTCTTCTTTCAAGTCAATTAAGGATATCATGACATCACGTCCTTTGGAGTTAATCCATATGGATCTTTTTGGCCCTACACAAACCAAAAGTCTAAGTGGGAATAGATTTGCTTATGTTTTGGTTGATGACTTTTCAAGGTTTACTTGGGTTTTCTTTCTTGAACACAAAAACTAAGCATTTTCGTATTTCCAAATTTTAAGAAAAGAGTTGAAAAAGAAAAATGTTTCGATTTTGAGAATAAGAAGTGATAGAGGAGGTGAATTCATTAACCAACCCTTTACCACTTTTTGTGATGAACATGGAATAAAGCATGAACTATCTTGTCCTAGAACTCCACAACAAAATGGAGTAGTTGAACGGAAAAATAGAACATTACAAGAGATGGCTAGGACAATGCTAAGTGAATATGGTCTACCACATTATTTGTGGGCCGAGGCCGTTAATACATCATGCTATATATCAAATCGTGTTTTCTTATGTAAAATACTACTAAAACTTCTTTTGAAATGTACTTTTCTAGAAAACCAAATGTTTCTTATTTCAAATTTTTGGATGCAAATGTTTTGTTTTAAATACAAAAGATAATTTAGGAAAGTTTGATGTTAGATCTTATGAGGCTATTTTTGTAGGTTACTCAAACACTAGTAAGGCTTATAGAGTTTTCATTAGATCTTCATTGACTATTGAAGAGTCTATTCATGTTAAGTTTGAGGAATCTAACAAGTTTGTTAAGAATGTTGTAGAAATAGATGCATTGGATGAAGGTTTGGAGAAAGTGACCTTGGAGGATGCTTCTACTATGGGAGACAAACCAAAGGATGATGAAGGAAGCGAAGCTAAGGTGGAAGAGGCACAAGGAAATGAAAATCAAACACATGAGGTGGAGCCTACTCAACCACTACCAAAGGATTGGAGATACAATCCACATCATCCCAAGGACCTCGTCATAGGTGAAGTATCAAAAGGGGTAACTACTCGCTCTAGACTTCATGACTATTGTGGTAACTATGCATTCATTTCTCATATTGAACCCAAAAATGTCCTCGAAGCCGAGGCCGATTCATATTGGTTGCTAGCCATGCAAGAGGAGCTCAATCAATTTGAGCGCAACCAAGTTTGGCACCTTGTTCCTAGGCCCCACGATAGACCAACAATTGGTACTAAGTGGATCTTTAAGAACAAGTTGGATGAATCGGGTAATGTAGTTAGAAACAAGGCTAGGTTAGTTGCCCAAGGTTACACTCAAATCGAAGGGATCGATTTTGAAGAAACCTTTGCACCCGTAGCACGGCTTGAAGCCATACGGATGACACTAGCATTTGCCTCATGTAAAGATTTCAAATTATTTCAAATGGATGTTAAAAGTGCTTTTCTAAATGGATTTATTGAAGAGGAGGTGTATGTTGAACAACCCCCCGGGTTTGTTGATCCTACACATCCGGATTTTGTTTTTAAATTAGATAAAGCTCTTTATGGTTTAAAACAAGCCCCCAGGGCTTGGTATGAAAGACTTTCTTCATTTTTGATTTCAAATGGTTTTAAGAAAGGTAAAATTGACACAACTTTGTTTACAAAACATGTAGAAAAGGATATTCTTATTGTGCAAATTTATGTGGATGATATTATTTTTGGTTCTACTAATGAATCTCTTTGCAAAGCTTTTGAGTCATGCATGAAGGATGAATTTGAAATGTCTATGATGGGGGAGCTCAACTATTTCCTTGGACTCCAAATCAAGTAAAGGAAGGATGGGATCTTCATCAATCAAGCCAAGTACACAAAGGAACTAATCAAAAGGTTTGGGCTTGAAGGATCGAAAGTAAGCAAAACTCCCATGGCAACAACTGCAAAGCTTGACAAGAATGAACAAGGTAAAAGTGTAGACATTAAATTATATCGTAGCATGATTGGTAGTTTCTTTATTTGACGGCTAGTAGGCCGGATATCATGTTTTCCGTTTGTCTTTGTGCACGTTTTCAATCTTTTCCTAAAGAGTCTCACATAATTGCGGTTAAACGCATAATTAGATACCTTAAGGGCACCATTGAAATGGGTTTGTGGTATCCGAAAACCGGCCAATTTTCAATGACTAGTTTTTCGGATGCCGACTATGCGGGTTGTAGGGTAGATAGGAAGAGCACAAGTGGAACATGTCAATTCTTGGGTAATTGTCTTGTATCTTGGTCTTCCAAAAAGCAAAATTCGGTAGCCCTATCAACCGCTGAGGCGGAGTATGTTGCAGCCGGAGCTTGTTGTGCACAAGTTCTTTGGATGAAACGTACTCTCCTCGACTATGATTTACACTTTGATCATGTTAAAATATTTTGTGATAATACTAGTACTATTCACATGACAAAGAATGCAAATCAACATAGTAAAACCAAACACATTGACATTAGGTATCACTTTCTTAGAGATCATTATGAGAAAGGTGATATTGATATTGATTATGTTTCTACCGATTTTCAACTTGCCGATATTTTTACTAAACCTCTAGATTATGCTAGATTTTCATTTATTTGTGGTGAGTTGAATGTTTGCATGATAGATTCTTAAAAATATTCTATTTTGTTTTGATTTTAACCCTTTTTGATGTATGACAAAAAGGGGGAGAAAAATATATAAGTTTAAGTGTTTATTGAAAAAGAAATAAGTTTGCTTATAGTTTGAGTTTAGTTTATTTACTATAAGTTTAAAGAGAAAAAGTATAAGTTTAATTGGTATATAAGATTAAGTTTGATTTCAATTGGTATTTAAGTTTTTGTTTTCAATGCTTCATGTATCTCACTAATAGTTATTTTTTTACATAGCATTGTTTGAGGGGGAGCTTTCCAAGCTCTTCTTCCTTTAATTGTTTAAATAACTTATATGTTTTGTCATCATCAAAAGGGGGAGATTGTTGGCCCAAGGTTACAATCACCCATGATTAGTGTATTTTGATGATTACAAATCATATTAGTTATTTGTACTAATAATATTTGTTGTTTAAGTGTGTTTCAGGTTTCTATTCATTCTAGAAGTCTTCTCTCACAAATACAAGGATTTGGACTCAAGTCAACTCCAATTGGGCTCAAGGAACAAGTGTTGAAGATCATATGAAGAAGCCTATTGAAGATCTTGAAGTCCTTAGAATCTTTGTAAGAATAGAATGTTAAAGTTTGAGTCTTGGTTATTTGGCTCTAGGATACACACACACAAAATTTGGTTTTGATAAAATTTGGTCTTGTTTTCATTTTCAAATTTTGGTTTCATGCCTTAGTAGAGATTTACATGAACCTAAGTTTTATAAAATAAATATCTTGTCTAGATCATGTATACATACTCCTACTAACATGTTACTCTAGTTTGTTTAAACCTAAAACAATTTTTTAAATTTTTCCAAGTTCAAAATCCTGCAGTTTTCCCATTTCAGGCTGACCGGCCGACCGGTCCGGTCGACTGGCGCCATAGCCTGGACGTGCACGTCTGTGCACGTCCGTCGGTCGACCGCACCGGTCGACCGACCAAAAGCACACTGCTCTCTGGTTCTCTGAGTCGACCGGACCGGTCGACCGGAAGAAGAAAACTGTGTTTCCTCTTTTGGAACGGTCGACCGGACCGGTCGACCGAGAGCCAACGGCTCTTTGCAGCTGGGCTGGCGGTCGACCGGACCGGTCGACCGCCAGGCCTGCAACAATCCAATGGCTCTTTCCTCTTTGGGCTATTCTGAAAATCTGTTTCTCTTTTCTGCTTTAACAGATTTTTAGAGAGTTGTTGGGGAGCTTTTGCAGGTCAAATTAGGTGTAAAGAAATTGTTTTTAACCTATTTTCAACCCTATAAATAGAGGAGAAGTCTCTCTTGCATTCTATCAAGAAAAATCCTCAAGTTTGTGTTGTTTTCAAAGAGAAAAAAAAAAGAGTTTAAAGCCTTCATTCCAATTCTCTTAAAGTTTGTTTTTCAGTTGTGTTTGATTGTTTATATCACTCTACAACTGAAGTTTTCTCACCACACTTCATAGAGTCAAAATCCTATACTCATTCTATAGTGAAGTTGTAATAGAAGTGAGAGTGTTTGTAAAAGAGTTTGAGAAAAAGTGTAGTGATCTTGTTGTGATCACTTTGTTCTTGTAATCCTTTCCTTGTGGAGCAACCTCTTCGGTAGAGGTCCTTTGTACTCGGTGGAACTCGGTGCTCGGTCTTCGGTAGACCATATTGTAAAGGCGTCCTCGGTGGATAGTGGAAACCCTTCACGGAGGTGAAGGCGGGGAGTAGAGCGGTGGCTCGAACCTCGAAACAAATATTTGTGTTTGCGATTGCCTTTGCGTCCAATTCTTGTTTTAAATTCCTCTAACACTTTATTGCTCCTTATTACTTGCTTGTGATCTTGTATCTTCCTTGTGCTTTTAATTCAAGCTTGTAATTCTTGTGATATATTGTGTGCATCTCATTTCTCATCATCATACTTTGCCTTGATCGATCATATCTCAATACAACAAGGTTGCATTGCGCACCTCTAACCCATATCTAAGGGGAATTGGGAGGAAGGAGTTCAGAACCTCGCAAGGGTATTCGGCTCTTAGTCTTGTTTTTGAGAGATCGTTGCATCATTCATCATACTTAGTTTAAAAATCATTAGATTAGCAATTACACCTATTCACCCCCCCCCTCTAGGTGTTTTTCACTTGTGATATTTAGTTTCAAATATTTAACCAAGATATTAGTAGGTGATTAGCTTCAACAAAGGTGTTTTGGAGCTTTCACATGGTGATTCAAGAGCTCGAGCGTCAAGTTCACATCTAGCACTCGGTTGGAGTTAAGCTCGGTGGATCACGTTTGGGTCGAGTCGACTTGGAGACGGAGTTCTACAAGAAGACCTCAGTTTGTTTAGTTTAAGTTTGTTTAGATCTCATTGTAAAGATTAGATAGTGTGATATGCTCAAGTTCACAATACACACACAAGTTTCATGTTTTGGTTTTGGTTTTCGGTTTAACCGATCTTGGTTTTCATGAATAGATAGAATCAAAATAAGTTTACATGGTTTAATGTATATTAGATTTGATCTATATACATCTATACTTTATATACTTAGAAAAACTTATTTTGATAAGTCTATTCATGTGTTTGGAGTTTTGTATTTAAACAAAGCTTATTTTTGGATTTCATGTCAAAAACATAGATATAATATCTTTCATGTATATTGGATTCTATCAATATACAGCATGCTTAAAAGTTTTTTCAATATCATGTTTTTGTATTTACATGTGTTTTGAAAAAATCGGATTTCCATTTCAAAATCCAAGTTTTGAAAAATACAGTTTTTAGTTTAAGGCAAAATTTCAAGAACACAAAAATGGTTCAAATAGTTTGTAATATGTGTTGAATTTTTTCACACATATTTGTATTTCAAAGATCTAATAAGAACTGTTTTTTTGTGAAATTTATGTGATTTTATGGGATTTAATTAAAGATAAAAACCTTAGTTTTCAAATTCTATAATGGCTGGACTGGCTGTCTGCCGGTCGACCGAGGCAGAAGTCGGTCGACCGGTCCGGTCGACCAACGTGCATAGACGTGCACGCAGCCAGGCTGGTGGGCTGGTCGACCGGGCCGGTCGACCTCCAAAGAGCTTCTGCTCTCTGGAAAAGGCCCCGGTCGACCGACCGGTCGACCGACAGAGAGTTCTGCTCTCTGTATCCAGCTCTGGTCGACCGAGCAGTCGACCGGCCAGAGAGCCGTTGCTCTCTGGCTCCAGTCCCGGTCGACCGGGCGGTTGACCGGTGGCACAACGGTCAGAAATCTGACCGTTGGGTCGGTCGACGGGGCGGTCCACCGGAAGGGCAAATTTGCCCTTGCCTGCTGCCAACGGGCATATTTGGATTGGGACTATAAATACCCCATATCCTTGACTGTTTTGGACAAAAATTTCAAGAGCAAAATTTTACACCTTTCAGCAAGTTTTTAAAGAGTTTTGGGTTTAAAGATTTAATCTTTATTTTGTTTTAAAGGGTTGAAAAAATGAAAGAAAAGAAAAGTCTTTGGGAATTGATTTGATCTTCATTTACATTTCTATCTAGAGTTTTTTCCTACAGTTTTTCTTTGTGATTTTGATTTCCAAACTCATTGTTTTTCTCATACTTGAGCTATCTATCTATCCTATCTATAGGATCTTATTTTTTGTGGGAAAATTGGTTTGTGGTTGAGAGAGCACACCAAGTTGTAAACCCTCCTTAATTTGTGATATCCGTCTAATGAGAGGTGATTGTGTTGGTATCACTCTAGTGAGAGGTGATAGTGAAGGTTGTGTTAGAATCCCTCTAAGTGTAGAGGTGATTATTGGTATGTTGGCTAAGTGCCTTATCCCTCAAGTGTGAGGTTGATATTTGTTTGGCTTTGTGCCTTGCCTCTAGTGAGAGGTTGTATTGTTAAAAGAGGAGTTGTGTACTGCCAAATTGTATTTACCTAAATCCTCAGTGGAGGTTCCCTGTGTGGGAAGTCCTGTGTGGATGAGTTAGTGAAAATCCTTCTGTGTGAAGGCAGGGACGTAGAGCTGGGTGCTCGAAACATATCTTGGTGTTTGTGTTTGATCCACTTTCTCTAAACTCTCTCTCTTACATTGTGCATTATTCATATTGCTTATATCATATACATGCTTGGTTTGATTGTGTGCCCATACTTGTGTTTAACCAAGAGAGCTTCATATAGCACCTCAACTCTTATTTAGAGGAATTTAGTGGAGATAGTCCAGAGCCCTTCACGGGGAATTCAGCTACATTCTTTGGTTATACTAAGTGTGTTGCATTAGTTTTTAAATTCCGCATTATTTGAAATAGATTAGCCTTACACCTATTCACCCCCCTCTAGGTGTACTTTCATGTTCATCTTCTTCCTTTCTATTTTTCATTTCTTTTAAATCTTGTAAAAGGAGAGAGAGTGGTACATGGTGAGGAAGGAAGAGTGCTTGTAATAGAAGGTGACGATCTATGAAAGGTGCTCTCTTACCCTATCTTTGTATTCTTCTCTCTAACTCTGTTTACATGTGTAGCTAACTTTTCTCTCATGGCAACCAACTACTAACCGCTAACTTGCTAACTCCTTATTGGATAATTCACATGAATCTAATAGCCTCTACTTGGCCTTGCTCTTGCAAGAGCCATTGATGGCTGATGATGATGGATTTAGCACTCTAATATCTAATTCTCTAACAAGCTAACATTATTTTATTTCATGCTTACTCTTATTGGGTTTTGATGATTTAAGTGTAGCTTGCACTTGTTAGTTGAATTTGGATGTGAAAGTTAACATATAGGTCATGCTTTGAAATGCTCTTGAACCAAGAACTAGTGATGGCCAATGATACATGTGAGATAACTATCACTAAGAGGTTAGCATGTTGGTGGAGTCATTAGTAGTTAGTAGCCATGAGCTTTGTTTCTTTTCCACTTTGTTTTATATATACAAACAAAAATCACAAAAACTATTTCTTTTATGTTTCATACTTCTTTGTGCTTCACTGTACTTCCCTTTTCATTCTTTGTTTCCTTTCTTTTCATTCTTTAAAACATTGAAGAACTTTTTAACAAACACGTGAATCAACCAGTAAAGTTTCTATCGCCCTTCGTCCTTATGGATTTGACTTGTTTTAGCTTCTATGCTATAACGGAAGTATCGAGGAAGCCAAAGCACACACGCTTTCAATATCGATTTCAAAACATACACTTTTTATGCGCGGTTTCCCCCGATCAGCGACCATGGTCCCAGTGCTAAAAGGTTTGCGATTAGGGCCGCACTCGTGATATAAGATTGAAAGTTTTGTTATACTATGACTGCGACCATGGTCACATGCCAATATTTTTTTTTATTATATTTTTGAATGTATATGTACTGCGATCTTGATCCCATTTATATTATACATTGAGAATAAAGTATTTTTTAGTACCAAGACCGACCATAGTCGTAATTCATTAAAAATTGCATGAACTATTATCCAACCAATTTGCAAATATTGTGGCAGTTATGAGAATATCTGATTTATAAAATATCTACATAATAAATCATTATCTACTGTATTTCGTTATTTTTTTTACACTGTACATTTATAATACAAAAAAAAAAATACGGCTAACCCACATCAAATTTCATTTTTCTATTCATTTCAGTTTATTTTATTAAACCTATTTGAATTGAAAATAACGCGAAATTAAACAATAAAAAACTATATATTTCAATCAATTTTCTAGGTTTCACGCATGTTTTTTACTTTTTACTGATGCTTTTGTTTTATCATCATTTTTATCCAATCTTTTTTCCTCTTCATATTTTTCGATGTAGGAAAATTAGAAAATTTAGAACTGCAGAAAAATTCAACGAAAATCTCTCTTAAAATTACAAATATATATATATATAGAGAGAGAGAGAGAGAGAGAGATGCATGAGTCCTTCCAAAAGGATTTGACTCTGAATCCTTCCCACTCAAATTCAACCCTCCGACATTCGAATATAAGATCCACTCCGTTGAAGTTGATCTATATTATTTCAAGTAACTATAAACCAAAAATCAAGTGTTCTGAATACTTTTTGCCCATGCATCAAATAGGGGAAAAACGGACGGTCTAAATAGTGAGTTGGTTAATTTAATGGTGTAGAACATTTAAAACTAACAAAAATTAGTTTGTATGGGTTTTTAAATGTTTAGATCATAATGAAATGGCCAGATCGAGAATTTGTATGTTTAATGACTTAGATCTAACCAACTCACTACTTTCGGCCGTCCATTTTGCGTCGCTTGATGGATAGGCAAAATGTATTCAAAATACTTGATTTTTGGTTTATAAATACTAGAAATAATATAGATCAACTTCAACAGAGTGAATCTTATATTCGAATGTCGGAGGGTTGAATTTGAGTGGGAAGGATCCGGGGTCAAGTCCTTTTGGAAGGACACAAGTCTATATATATATATATATATATATATATATATATATATATATATATATATATATATATATATAATATATATATATATAGACTTGTGTCCTTCCAAAACGATTTGACCCAGGATCCTTCCCACTCAAATTCAACCCTCCGACATTCGAATACAAGATCCACTCTGTTGAAATTGATCTATATTATTTCAATTATCTAAATCCAAAAATTAAGTATTTTGAATACTTTTTGCCCATCCATCAAGGAGGAAAAGCAGACAGCCTAAATAGTGAGTTAGCTAGTTTAACAGCGTAGAATATTTGAAACCTAGCCAAAATTGGTTTGTAGGGGTTTTTAAATGTTTAGATCATAATGAAATGGCAGAATCGAGAATTTGTATGTCTATAGACATAGATCTAACAAACTGACTACTTTCGGCTGTCTATTTTGTGTCGCTTGATGGATGAAAAAAAAAGTATTCAAAATACTTGATTTTTGATTTATAGATACTTGAAATAATATAGATCAATTTCAACTAGTGGATCCTGTATTCGAATGTTGGAGGGTTGAATTTGGGTGAAAAGGATTCGGGCTCAAATCCTTCTGGAAGGACACAAGTCTCTCTCTCTCTCTCTCTCTCTCTCTCTCTATATATATATATATATATATATATATATATATATATATATATATATATATATATATATATATAGAGAGAGAGAGAGAGGCTTAAAAGGATTTGAGCCATATATATATATATATATATATATATATATATATATATATATATATATATATATATATATAATATATATATATAGAGAGAGAGGCTTAAAAGGATTTGAGCCCTTCAAATACAACCCTCTGACATTCGAATACAAGATCCACTCTGTGAAGTTTGTCTATATTATTTCAAGTATTTATAAACCAAAAATCAAGTGTTTTGAATATTTTTTGCTCATCTATCAAGCGGCACAAAATGATTGGCCAAAACTAGTGAGTTGGTTAGATCTATGTCTTTAAACATACAAATTCTCTATCCACCCATTTGATTATGATCTAAACTCTAAAAATCCTTACAAACCAATTTTTGTTAGGTTTTAAATGTTCTACACCATTAAACTAACCAACTCACTATCTAGGATGTCTGTATTTTTCCTACTTGATGCATGGGTAAAAAGTATTCAAAACACTTGATTTGGTTTATAGATACATAGATCAACTTCAACAGAGTTGATCTTGTATTCAAATGTCAGATGTTGGTATTTAAGTGGGAAGAATTTGGCCTCAAATCTTTTTGGAAGGCCACAAGTCTATCTCTCTCTCCCCCCACTCTCTCTCTATATGTGTGTGTGTGTGTATTGAAAAGTAAGTAATTTCATTCTGTGTGTGTGTGTGTGTTTTGTGTGTGTGTGTGTATATATTGAAAGGTAAGTCATTTCATTCTGAGACAATATTACAGTGATATATGTAGGTTAGGCTACTCCAAGGGACTATTCTTAGATAACTATTATAACGCCCTGAAATTCTAAATCTTGATTTAGTACTTGTTAAGGAGAATAAACTGATTATCTGAGGTGATGATCAAATTAAGCCGGTGTAACAATGGATGTTTAGTCATCCTGTGGGGAAAAATTTGGAAATGGGGGGCATGAGTATTTGATATATGCACATATATACATATGCATGTATATTGGGTATATGTAAATCTTTGTGAACATAATCATCCTTGTATGAATATATGTACTTATATACTTGTATATTTACAAAATATATTGTTCATACTTATATATGTAATAAAGTGGTATATATGTACATCGTCTAAATACAAGTATATAAATTAAATACCAAGAAAAATACCATAATTTTATTTTGAGGAGGACTTAGTGGGAAGGGGTAGGTGTGCATGAGATGGGCAGATGGATGGCTAAGATTTTGCTTGGGAGTAGTGGGGACATGTGGCTTAATGAGAGAGATGGAAAAGAATTTATAAGAATAATAATAAATTTGAGAGGGGTTTTTGTGTAAAATGAGGAGAAATTTCTCATCCTTCTCCTTCATTTTCTAGGGCTGAAATAAGTCTCACTTTTATCTCCTCCAATCCCTAAAACCCTAGATCTCTCTCTTTCTCTCTCAAATCCTCTCTCCCACTAACCCTTTCTCTCTCCCCTCCCTAGAGATGGTGGCTCACCCCAGCAGGAGGCTGGGGCGTGCGCGCACCGGTCTCGCGCAGGCGGCACGAAGGCAGTGCGCCATCCTGGTGGCGCGCGGCGAGGCGGCGGCGTTGGGGGCCGCCGCCGGTTGTCTGGGTAGGAGGGGCCCTTTTGGGTTGCTCATTTACTCTCACACCCCCTTTCCCTTGGTAAGTTGATCAAAACCCTAACTTGTCTCTCTTGGTTTCTCCTCCTAATTCTTTTACCTCTCTTTTCTTTGGTGATGGCCAACCATGACATTGACAGCAAATCAGAGACGCGGCCACTTCAAAGAGGAGGAGGAGGAACCATGGTGAGGGTTATCTCCCATCTTCATTCATGTTTGATTTAGAATTTTTCAGATCTAGAATAAATCTCAAAATTAGTTCTAATTTCAAATTTAAATTCATCTATGCCTAGAGCTTGATCCATTCTTAGTGATTGCTCTTGACTATGTGAGAAAAATCTTATCTTGATCCTAATTTATTTATTAATTTTGGAAATTTCAGAGAAATTCCCATGAATATGTATTGATCAACGTGTTTCATCTAAGAGAGACTTCAATCTATATTTCCCCCATATTTTCTTGTAAAATTTCTGGACAAAACAACTTGAGTAAAATAGTGAATCTTCCTTATAGGTGCGGAAATCGGTTAAACATCATAACCTGTAAAATTCGGTTCAGATCACTACTGTGTTGGGCTAAATGGTATCGTATTATATACCTTGAAAATATAAGTCTACTTTCTAACGGTTCATATGATTGAAAAATGAAAGTGAAAGGATTACCGTGTAGCTTTGGGCGAACGGGTCGTGTCCACGAGGAGGAATGCGATAGAAGCTTTTTGGTGCTTTCGTTAAGTAACAAAGAATGGAGTTTTTGTTTTTTAGTTGAAAAGAGAATAGAGATAAAGAAAGTGATTAAAAGAAAAACTTAAAAAATTAGAGAAGGCTTTGGAAATGGTGATCTTTAAAAATGATGAAGATTGTTTGGTTGTTCTTTTATATAGGAAAAGATCTGGGCTTACTAATTTTTACTTAACTACTTATTTCAAGAACATTTTTAGTGCATCACTTTTATCGTAGGCAAAAAGCTTAATTTCTTTTAGTGTTCAAGTAAAACAAATGAGATGATTTTAGATCAAATCTTGAGGTCTTTCTTAACACAACATTAAAAATAGAATGTTAAACTATCAACCGCGAAGATGCTAGTATGAAATAAAAACGATTTGAAAATAATTGTGCTTGGAAAGTCCAAGTTTTAAAAGAAGAGCATCATCATGACTTTTCAAGAATAAAGTTTAATTTTAGGCATTATGATTCAAGAGAGTTCTTTCATAAAATTCAATCAAGAGAGAGGAGATTAAAAAGATTAATTAGTGAGCCCAGAAAATGATTTAGCTACTCATTATGAAATGAAAACAAACAAGAGATTGACAATCAAACATAAACATACCGAATTCGAGTTGAGTTGAATAAGCAAGTAGAAGCTCCTTTGATTGTCACTTTAAAGACGAATTACACACTCAATTCCACTCTTTTCTCTTTGCTGGTCTAAACTGAAAAAATAAAGAGGAGATACAACTTCTCTAAGCTATCTAACAATGCTCCTAAAACCCTAAAAATGAACAAGAAATTTAATCCTAGTCTTCGCTCCCTTCTTCTCTGTCAAAAATGGTATTTATAGGGAAAAACCAGACGGTAGAGGGCGTAGGAAGATTGGGGGAGCAAACGCTCCCCCAACAACCTTAACAAAGCTGCGTTGGCGTAGGAAGATTGGGGGAGCAAACCTCCCACAACAACCTTAACAAAGCCGCGGAAACGCGGCCGGTGTGGCCAGGTGGCCACACCCAAATGCGGAAGGTTCCTGATTTGATGATTCTCCCATATCTTCTACTGGTTTTCTCGTTTCAGCTCCTGGGTTTGTCAAAACGACCTTTATTGTTGGCTTTAACTGATTGATTTGTAAAGATCCATTTTAACCGATGTTTAACCGGTTTTATCCTCTCTAATCTGCCTTGATCTGCCCTTTCTTTTAGCAATGGGCCTATATTTAACAAAGAAGAATAAGACTTATTAATAAGGTTTATTAGATAAAATACATGGTAATGTGATAATATATATGCAATATATGTGACAGATCACATCCCCACACTTATCTTTTGCTCGCCCTCGAGCAAAACATCAAACTAATCCTAATCAATTATTAGACCACTTTCGCAGGTCACTCGATTGCACTGAGCATGTGCAACAAGTCGTTAAACCTCTAGGTTACCCCTAGAGGACGAGTTTTGTCTTGTGAGGGTTTTCAGTGGATTGCACCCACAAAATCCATAAAGAAAGAGAAAAAATATTAGTATTTTCGAAAGGCATTTTGAAAAGAGAAATATTTGAAGTATTTTTGTGAGAGTTTAAGTAATTTATAAGTTATAAGAATATCAAATTTTTCATTCCTAAACTTAGTCTCTATTCAAAAACATGTCATCAATCAAAGTAAGGAGTCAAATTGTATTTCTCATCTAGTATATTACTTTACCCTGAGTCATATGCACCTTCGTGACTGTGAAGTTTGACTAAGGGTTCTTTAACATTAACTCCTATGCCTTATTTATATTTATTTTTAGTGGTATTTATTCCTCAATTCCATTAGGCTTTCTAATCTGCCCATGTAACGAGCCTTTAGTCGGTGACACCCAAACCGGACAGTTTTAGGGCACCAGGTGAGAAAACACCCCTAAGGACTTAAACACTCGAGCAGACAAGGCCATGAAACCAAGAGTTTTTTTTATAAAATGTACCCTTTTAGGCGTGAATACTTATGCTTCATGAGGCACAAATAACTAGCTTAATCAGAAGATTTATATATATATTTTCAAACTTATCTAATTATCTTTTGCATAAATACCAAGGCTTGCTTAGGCTAAAGCACCTAGCTAATCAATAATTAGATTTGCACATATATATATTTTTTCTTTTTTTTATAAGGCATAAGAATTTTTGTCTTTGAACCCTAAGTGTGTAAGTATATAAAGTGTGCATATTTATTCAAGGTAAAGATCAAGTCCGCGGCCCTGGTGTGGCCAGGTGGCCACACACAAATGGGGAGGTTCCCGGTTTGGTGATTCTCCCATATTTCTGCTGGTTTTCTCGTTTCAGCTCCTAGGTTTGTCAAACGGCCTTTGATTGTTGGCTTTAACTGATTGATTTGTAAAGATCCATTTTAACCGATGTTCAACCGGTTTTATCCTCTCTGATCTGCCTTGATCTGTAGTGATCTTCTAATTTCGAATTAATTCTGAATTAAATCAGAATTTTGATGGGCTTTTGGGCTCGTTTCTCTTCCCTTTCTTTAGCAATGGGCCTATATTTAACAAAGAAGAATAAGACTTATTAATAGGATTTATTAGATAAAAAACATGATAATGTGATAATATATATGCAATATATGTGACCGATTATCATACCATGTCCTTATTGAATACCTGTACCTTAAATTATGACTGAAATATTGCATGTTGGTCGAAACTGTCGTACTGTAGAACTCATTCACAACTGATGAGTTTCTGAATATTCAGAGCAGTTTAGTTAAATAAAACCTATCATATAATATATCGTTGGAAAGGTAGTGAAGTCTAGTTTCTAATAAATCTTTCTTTGTTCTATTTCAATATGTAAAATGAAGTTATTAAAAAATGTCATTAGTTGTCCAAAAAGACTGAGCCACAAGAGGTATTTAAGCAGTAAGTTCATGTTTAATGATAATGTACCCAAAGAACTAATTAATACTAAACACAATTAATAAGGAATAGTCTTTTGATGAGATTTGGATAGCTTGTATAAATCATTAGTTGGCCCAAAGGCCCATCACTCTACTTTTGATGATGATTAACTCATATAGTTATAGTACTAATAATCTTGTGTTTAATTAATATCAGATATTTGATCAAGATCTTGGTTGGTGTTTAGCTTCAACAAAAGATTTAAAGTCAAAGTTTTGGAGCTAGCACGTGTTGATTCAAGAGCTCGCGTATCAAGATTGCATCAAGTACTCAAGAGGAGTCTAGCTCATTGGATCAAGGTTTGGACCAAGTCAAGAAGGAGAAGAAGACCTTCAAGAGAAGACTTCCAAGAAGACTTGTGTCGGTTTGTAAGTGTCAAGATTTTGTTTTAGATAAAATGTAAAGGATAGATTAGTTAGTGGATTGCTCAAGTTTCATATACACTTACACACAAGATTTATATGTGTTTTCATAAAAGAGTTTTTGTTTTAGAAAAATACCGTTTGGTTTTAAAGCTTAAAAATATACATGTGTTTTATCAAAACTTATTTTAGAGCTTAATGTCAAAAACTTAGATATTTCATCATATATGTATAGTAGATCATATCCATACATACTAAGCTTCAAAAGTGTTTAGAATATCTTGTTTTTGTATTTGGAGGAGTTTTGGAAAAATCGGTTTTCAATTTGGGAAAATCGTTTTTGAAAAATACAAAACTTTGTTAAAGGCAAAACTTTTATATTATAAAAATAGTTCAAAATGTTTGTAACATGTTTTGATTTTTAATCAAACATATTTGTATTTTAAAGTATATCAATGAACTTATTTTTGTAGAATTTATGAGAATTTAAAGGATTTTATTGAAAAAAAAGACTGAGTTTTTAATCCTTAAAATGCTGGTTCTGGCCTTCTGCCAGTCGACCGCATGGTCGACCGAGCCTGAGGTCGGTCGATCGGGCGGTCGACCGACGTGCACAAACGTGCACGGCCTTGTTTGGCTGGAGGATCGGTCGACCGCCAGAGAGTTCTGCTCTCTGGATCTGGCCCCGGTCGACCGGGCGGTCGACCGGCAGAGAGCTTCTGCTCTGTATCCAGGCCACGGTCAACCGCTGGCACAACGGTCAGAAATCTGACCGTTGGCCGGTCGACCGGGCGGTCGACCGACAGCAGGATTTCTTGCTGAGTTGGCCTCCAACGGCCATATTTTGGGAGCCTATACATTGGGGTCCCTTGGACTGTTTTCCATAAGATTTTAAGTGAGTTTTTAAGATAGTTTTTCCTACACAACTAATTGTTTATCTCCACTTATTTTAGAGCCAAATACTTCCATATCAAAAGGAGAGTTTTTCAAGAGTGTTTTGTAAGAGAGATTTCTTGAGTTTTTCACCACCAAATCAATCCTAGTTTTCTCACACATACTTGAGCTATCCATTGCTAAATCATTCCTATAGCAATCTTTGTTGTGAGAGTGTTTTAGGTGATCAAAGTGTTATGATCACCAAATTGTTCTACTTTGTATTTGAGGAGGCGGACTTGCGGGTTCGCGTTGTTTCGAGTTCTAGTGAGAGCTCGGTGTAGAGGTGCGGCCTCAGCAAGCTAGTGTGCTTGCGGTGTGTAGTTCTTGCGGGAACAAGAGAGGGACTAGTGAGTCCAAGAAGTTCTAGTGTGAACTCGCTGTAGGTGTTGCGGCACTGAGTGATCCGGTGAGATCGATTTTGGTGGAAATCCTTCATAGTGTTAAAGGTGGGGACGTAGAGCAAGGGTGCTCGAACCTCGAAACAATTCTCCCGTGTTTGCGATTGCTCTCTCTCCCTCTATCTCTCACTTGTGTTTATATCTTGCATGCTCTTATTGTTCATATTCATTGCTTGTTTGATATACTTGTGCTTAAATTGATATATGCTTGGGGATTGTTTGCTCACACTTGTATTCAACCAAAAGAACCATAGCGGCACCTCAACTCTTATCTAGAGGAGTCTTGAGGAGTTAGTCCGGAGCCCTTCACCAGAAATTCGGCTACACTCTTGTTTTATACTTGGTGTATCTAGCTTAATAGTTTTTAGTTTGCATAAATAGTTTTTAATTCCGCATTAATTCATCATTAGATTAGCTAGCACCTATTCACCCCACTCTAGGTGATTTCAATTGGTATCAGAGCTTGGTGCTCTAGATTTAGGTCTAACAACCTAGAGTTCAAGGTCTTTATTTTAGCTAATCACAATATTCATACACACACATGGATTTCATGTCACCTTGATTGAAATTTTAAAGTGATAAGAATTACCGTGTAGCTTTGGCTAACGAGTCATGTCCACGAGGAGGAATGCAATAGAAGCTTTTCAGTGCTTTTGTTAAGTAACAAAGAATTGAATTTGTGTCTTTCTTTTTTTTTTTATAAATTGAAAAAAAGAATGGAGAGAAGGGATATGATTAAAAGAAAATTTGCAAACTTAGAGAAGGCTTTGGAAGAGGCGATTTAAAAAGCTTGAAGAGTGATTTGTTGTTTTTAATATAAGAAGAAGATTTGGGCTCACTATCTCACTACTCAACGATGTGTTCTTCTCTTGAAATTCTTAGTGCCTCAACTTGATCATAGGCAAAAACTTAAGCTTGAGTTTAGAAAGTTTTAAGCAAAGCAAATAAGATAGTTTGGAAAAGTTAACTCTTTTCTTTAAGAAATCATCTTGAATTGAATGTTAAATCATCAAGTATTTCAAGTGTGAAATAAAAACAAGTTCAAGAGAAGTTTTAAAAGAAGTAAAAGTTTTGAAATCCAAATCCATCCTCGTGTGCCTTCAAGAACACTTTCAAAGAAGAAAGGTTTTAGTTTAGGCATGCATATCGTTCCATTGGGTCTTTACATCATGACCATTCAAAAAGAAGAGGGATGGAAGAGAGGAACAATAGTGAGCTCAGAAAATAAATTTAGCTGCTCATGGAAGATGAAAATTAATACTTATAAATAAGGCAAGACATACCGTGAATTGGAGTGGAAGAAGAAAAGCTTGATCCTTTTATTTATGTCACTTCAATCTTCAGATTACAATCACTCAACTCCTCTCTCTCACTGGTATTTGAACTGAACTACAAATTGTAAAACAGAGATACAACTTCTATACTATCTAACAAAGAGCCTAAACCTTAAAAACAAAGAAAAAACTTAAACTAAGTTTCGATCCCTTTTTCTCTGAAAAATACAATATTTATAGGTAAAAACTAAACGGGGGAGGACGTACGAAGATAAGAGGAGCAAACGCTCAACAAAGCCCAACAAGCCACGAAAACGCGACAATAGCCGCGTTTCTACGGCCTTGGTGTGGCCAGGTGGCCACACTAGGTTGGTGGGTCTCGCTCGTTTGATGTTCTGACTTTATCTCCTCCTGGCTTTCCCGTTTCAGCTCCAGGACTTGACGAAACAGTCTTTGATTTTTGGCTTTAACCACTTGATTTGAGAAGATTCATTCTAACCAGTTTTCAACCTCTCTGATCTGTCATGACCTGCCCTGATTTCCTGATTTTGAATTAATTCTGAATTAAATCAGAATTTGATGGGCTTTTGGACTCGTTTCTCTTTCCTATCCTTTAGCAATGGGCCTGCATTTTATAAAGAAAAATAGGACTTATTACTATGGTTTATTTAGATAATAAACATAGAAATGTGACAATAAATATGCAATATATGTGACTGATAACACCCTCACACTTATCTTTTGCTCGCCCTCGAGCAAAACATCAAAACTAATTCTAAACAATTATTAGACCACTTTCGCAGGTCACTCGATTGCATTGAGCATGTGCAACAAGCCGTTAAACCTCTAGGTTATCCCTAGAGGTCGAGTTTTATCTCGTGAGGGTTTTCAGTGGATTGCACCCACAAAATCCATAAAGAAAGAGAAAAAATGTTAGTATTTGAGAAAAGTATTTTGAAAGGAGAAAATATTTGAAGTATATTTGTAAGATTTCAAGTAATCTATAAGTTATAAGAATATCAAACTTTTCATTCCTACACTTAGTCTCTATTCAAAAACATATCATCAATCAAAGTAAGGATTCAAATTGTATTTCTCCTTTAGTCTATTACTTTACCCTGAGTCGTATACTCCATCGTGACATTGAAGGTTGACTAAGGGTTTCTTTAACATTAACTCCTATGTCTTATTTATATTTTTGGTGATATTTATTTCTCAATTCCATTAGGCTTTCTAATCTGCCCATGTAGCGAGCCTTTAGTCGGTGACACCCAGACCGGACAGTCTTAGGGTACCAGGTGAGAAAATACCCCTAAGGACTTAAATACTCGAGCAGACAAGGCCACGAAACTAAGGGTGTTTATTTATTAAATGTACCCTTTTAGGCGTGAATACTTATGCTTCATGAGGCACAAATACCCAACTTAATCAGAGGATTTAGATATATATATATATATATATTTTTCAAACTTATCTAATTATCTTTTGCATAAATACCAAGGCTTGCTTAAGCCAAAGCACCTAGCTAATCAATAAATAGATTTGCACACACACACACACACACACACACACACACACACACACACACATTTATAAGGCATAAGAATTTTTGTCTTGAACCCTAAGTGTGTAAGTGTATAAAGTGTGCATATTTCTTTAAGGTAAAGATCAAGATTAAATTACTTTCATCAATTTTCTTCCTAACCTTGAAAATCAAACAAGTTATCTTATTTTGACCAAGTATAAGAAATTCTAATTATGATTTTCCTATTCCATAAATTTACTTAATTTCTTACAAAAATATATCAAAATATTGTTCTTACCTTTCAAAAAGTTTTTTTCTATATATATATATTTTTTATATATATTTTTTCTTTGTTTTCTTCATTTTTTTAGTTATATTAGTCATGTTAGAGCCCTCCCCCACACTTATCTCATGCATTGTCCCCAATGTATGAAAGAAATGCATAGATGCATGAAATAAAATGGAAAAGAGGAAAGTTACCGATACACTAGATCGAAAAGACCCATAGCCGTTTCATTTACCGCACCGATTCCAAGAAAGGTTTAAGACGTTGACCATTTACCTTAAAATCATTTTCATTCTTGGTGTCACTAATCTCTACAGCACCATGTGGAAACATGATTTTTAAAACGAATGGCCCAGTCCATCTTAATTTTAATTTTCCTGAAAAAAGATAAAGTCTAGAATTATAGAGTAAGACTTTTTGTTTAGAGACAAAGGTTTTTCTTATGATGTGTTTATCATGAAAAATCTTAACTCTATATTTAGTGATCTTAGCATTTTCATAGGGCTCATTTCTCAACTCCTCTAATTCGAAATTTGTAATTTTCGAAGGTCACTGGCCTTAGTCAAGTCGAAATTCAACTGCTTGATTGCCCATAAGGTTCGGTGCTCTAACTCAACGGGTAGGTGGCAAGCCTTCCCAAAGACTAACCTATAAGGAGACATCCCTAGAATCATCTTGAAAGCGGTCCTGTAGGCCCATAGGGCGTCTACAAGTTTGGTGGACCAATCTTTCCAATTTTGGTTCACAGTCTTCTCCAAAATAAGCTTGATTTGTCTATTGGAGACCTCAACTACCCACTGGTTTGAGGATGATAAGGTATGGACAACTTATGAGTTATGGCATACTTTTGCATAAGAGCTTCAAAGGATCTATTGCAAAAGTGAGTTCCATTATCACTGATGATAGCACGAGGGGTTCCGAAGCGTTAGAAAATGTTCTCTTTTAAAATCTTTATGACAACTTTGTTATTATTAGTTCTACTAGGATTGGCTTCTACCCACTTGGACACATAGTCCACAGCAACCAATATGTATTGGTTTCCAATGAATTAGGAAATGGACCCATAAAGTCGATGCCCCAAACATCAAAGAGTTCTATTTTTAGAATTGGGTTGAGGGGCATCATATCCCGTTTTGAGATCCTTCCTACCATCTGGCATCTAGGGCACGTCTTGCAAAATTCATAAGCATCGTTGAACAAAGTGGGCCAATAGAACCCACTTTGTAGCACATTTTCAGCAGTCTTGCGGGGACCAAAGTGTCCACCGCATGCAAGTTCGTGACAAAAGGATAGAACACTCTTAGCTTCTTCATCGGGAATACATATGCTAATAATTTAGTCAGAACAGTACTTAAAAAGATACGGTTCCTCCCAAAAGAAATACTGGACTTGAGATAAGAACGGTATGTATCATTTTTGGACCAATTAGACGGAATTTGCTTTGTGACTAAATAATTCACTATATCAGCAAACCAAGATTCCCTAAAGATAGCTAAGAGATTTTCATCAGGAAAGTCCTCATTTATGGGTAATTCGTTGCATGGAGAGTTTGGGATTCGTGAGAGATGGTCAGCAACGACATTTTCTACACCTTTCTTGTCTCGAATCTCAAGATCGAATTCTTGAAGAAGGAGGATCCAACGAATGAGTCAGGCCTTGGCATCCTTCTTCATCATGAGGTACCTAAGCGCAAAATGATTGGTGAAAATGGTGATTTTGGACCCTAGTAGGTAGGGACAAAATTTCTCTAAGGCAAACACTACTGCCAAGAATTTCTTCTCAGTAGTAGTGTAGTTCAATTGAGCATCGTTGAGAGTCCTACTAGAGTAGTAAATCACGTGCTGCTTGTTATCAATGCGTTGTCGTAGGACAGCGCCTATGGCAAAATCAGAAGCATCGCACATGATTTCGAACGGCTTAGACCAATCCGGTGCAGATATGATTGGTGTAGAAATAAGCTCTCTCTTAAGCTTCTCCCAAGAATTCGTACATTCAGCATCGAAAGTGAAGGACACGTCTTTAGCTAACAGATTAGTCAAGGGCCTAGCAATCTTGCTAAAATCCTTGATAAATCTTCGGTAAAAACCGGCGTGTCCTAAGAAGGATCTAATATCCTTCATGCATTTGGGCATGGGAAGCTTAGCAATAACCTCAATCTTGGCACTATCCACTTCAATTCCCTTCTTGGAGATTTCATGACCCAAGACAACTCCATGTTTTACCATGAAATGGCATTTCTCCCAGTTCAGTGTAAATTTTTTTCAGCACAACGTTGGAGGACAAGTTCTAAATGGTGGAGACATTGAGTGAATGAATCTCCATAGATGGAGAAATCATCCATGAAGATCTCTAAGAATCGTTCTACCATATCAGAAAAAAGACTCAATATGCAACGTTGAAATATTGCCGGAGCATTGTACAAGCCGAAAGGCATTCGACTATAAGCAAATGTCCCAAATGGACATGTGAACGTAGTCTTTTTTTGGTCCTCAGGAGTAATAGGAATCTGATTATACCCCGAATAACCGTCCAAGAAACAGTAATACTCGTGGCCCGCCAAACGTTCAAGCATTTGATCAATGAAGGGGAGTGAAAAATGTTCCTTACGAGTTGCAGCATTAAGTTTCCTATAGTCAATGCAAACTCGGATCTTCGTGGGAAGTCGAGTTTGGACCAACTCTTTGTTCTCGTTTTCCACTACGGTGAAATCGGATTTCTTTGAAACTGGGTGGACAGGATTGACCCATTGGCTATCAGAAATGGGATATATTATCCCATTGTCTAAGAGTTTCACAATTTCAGCATGAACAGCCTCTTGCATTATAGAGTTTAACCTACGCTGTGAGTCTCTTTTAGGTGTGACATCTTCATTGAGATGAATGCGATGTTGAACGATGGATGGACTCAATCCCTTTATATCAGTCGTAGTCCAACCAATAGCTTTCCTATGTTTTCTTAGAATTGCTTTAAGATCTTCTTCTTGCCCGTTATTTAAATGGGAGGCAATGATGACAGGAAATGTCTCTTGTTCGCCTAGATAGACGTACTTGAGATGCGCAGGTAAGGATTTCAATTCTAAGGAAGAGGAAGGCTCACTGGAAGGATGAGTCAAATTTATTGGCTCCATATTTGGTGAAATAGGGTTCGAGGCCCAATTCACAGCTGACTCAACAACCTGATCAAGATTAAAGTCGTCAGACTCTAACCTGAAGTCACACTCAGTTTCTAGTTCCAATTCTTCCCCATGTTCACTTGTTAAGTTCTCAATGAGGTTGACTTCAAATGTTTGATCCTCAACATCACGGGGTTGTTTCCCAGGTTGAAGACATTGACTTCTCTAATCATGTCTCCAAAGGTTAACCTCATGGACCCATTCCTATAATTGATGATGGCATTGGCAGTAGTAAGGAATGGTCGCCCTAGGATAACATGAGTTTGAGCCCTAGGATTGGACACAGGTTGTGTCTCTAGAACTATGAAATCAACGGGATAAATAAACTCCCCGACCCGGATAAGGACATCATTAATTTTCCCTTTTGGAACTTTTACTGAACGGTCAACCAGTTGGATAGTGACTCGAGTTGGACTAAGATCGCCCAACCCGAGTTGTTGATAAACTGAGAATGAAAGCACGTTGATACTTGCTCCCAAATCAAGAAGTGCACGACTAATCTCGGCTTGTCCTATGGTGCAGGCAATGATGGGACAACCTGGATCCTTGTACTCGATAGGGATCGGCCCTGACAGTAGCTCACTAATATTAGTGGCTACGAAGATCATTTTAGGTACATTAGTCTTTCTCTTCTTGGTGCACATGTCCTTAAGAAACTTAGCATAGGATGGGACTTGTTGGATGGCATCAAGAAGTGGCACATTTATCTTCACTTGATTGAAAATCTCAATTATCTTATTCATGTGTGGATTTTGCTTGTTGTTTTTCAGCCTATTAGGAAATGGTACTATAGGCTGGTGCACCTGACTAGTTGACTTATCTTTTTCAGATTCGTCAGATTTGATTGGGATTATATGAGGTGGATGCCTGATTATGGTTGTGCTGAATGGGATTAGATGGTATTGGCACTTGATTATCAACTTTCTTTCCCGACCTCAATGTATGAACAACATTACATTAATTCATTGATTGATCCTCAGCCAAATGAGCTTGTTGAGAATTCCTAGGATTCCTTATTGGCTGACTAGGCAAGATACCCTTTTGTCTCTCATTCTGTGGAGTGGCTAATTGGCTCATTTGAACCTCTAGCCTCTGTATAGTTTGCATGAGAGAATCTTGGTTCTTCATGTATCTTTCTATGTTTCTCTCAAAGTCAGTCATTCTCCTTTCTAGTTGAGGATTCTGGAAGGAAGATTGTGGAGCTTGGTTGGGAAAGTTTTGTTGATAGTTTGAAAAGTTAGGTGGATGGTTGGGAGAATTATTGTGGAAATTGGAAAAGTTGGGTGATGATTGGAAGAATTATTGTCATGATGGAAGTGGCTTGCATGATTTGACCGTGAGTGCTCATTATTATTTTGGCTCCATGAGAAATTTAGGTGATTTCTCCATCCAGGATTTTACGTTGGTGCGTAAGGATTATTGTTCGGCCTTGAAAATGCCGCATTCATCGGTTCAGGGTATTGTTGCTGAGCCTGAAACACAGGACACTCCTCAAACACATGATTCATGGCTTGACAGTAAGTACAGCCCGGAATTGAAAATTGGTTTGGGCTAACTTGGTTGACTGGACTTGGTTCCTAGGTTTCTAAAGCTTCTAGTCTTCTCGCTAGGTTAGCTAACTTAGCCTCATTAGCTATAGATGATTCAATAGAATAGAGACCTCCTTTTGAAGAGACGGAGTTTGAGTTCCTCGAGGTTTCACTAGTAGGTTCCCATTGGATGGTCTTTTCAGCTAGATTCTCATTTAAATCACATCCTTCATTTTCATCCTTCTGCAAGAACCCCCTTGGCACATGCTTTCTAAGAGGGTCTTGGTAGAATAGTCTAAACCATCATAAAGAATTTGTCATTGTCGCCATTTCTCTATTCATGATAAGGATATTGGACAAGGTGGTCTTTAGAGCGTTCAAAGTACCTCCAAAATGGTTCACTAGGTTCTTATTTGGATTGCATGATGTTCTTCCTAATAAGAGCTGTCTTATGAACTGGATAGAATTTCTTCAAGAAGACCTTGATGAAACATCCCAAGATGTGATAGAGCCGACCGCTTAGCTGTAAAGCCATTTCTTGGCTAAGTCCTTATGAGCGAAAGGGACAAATCTCAACCTAATAGCATCATCTATAAGGTGTAGGATTTTCATCATTAGACATACATTCTCAAATTCTCTTATGAAGAAATAAGCATCTTCGAAAGCATCTTCGGACTCTAAACCATGAAACTTGGGGAGTATGTTGATGAACTGAGGCTTGAGCTCAAAATTGTATTCACCAACCGGTGAAAGTTGGATGCAAGATGGAAGAGAGATTCTAATAGGATAGAACCTATCCTGCAAAGATGTCGGTTGAGCCATAACCGGATCTGGTCTTGGTTCAAACTTGGGCGGTGATGTGTTTCTAGTCAACCTAGATGAATTAGGGTCTCTTGACCACACTTGCATACACAAACACAATCACAAACAAGTTTACCAATAGTCAACAAGAGTAATCAATCAAGTCTAGTCTAAGGTAACCTTGACCTAGACAACTCCTAACTGGTTGATTGTCCACAGGAGGTATAATGCAAACTTTGACCACAAGCTAATCAGCCAGGTCAGAGAAAGATTGGTTGGAGGTATCCGCGCAGAAGTGACGCCTAATTAAGCCAAACCACTAGCCTTCGGGGTTTCGCCCCTTAATCCCTTTTCTAGACACTGATTTGGCAGGAGTCAAATTCCAACCCCTTTCCCCTTAGGATAATCTCCTAGTGAGTTCGAGATGTCCCTAAGGCCAACGTCTATTAGATTTTACTTAGGCTTAGGGTGTGCGTGCTTGGAGATGGTTTGTGGGCTAAGGAAGGGTAATGACTTCCCCACCTTATCTTGATTTAAGTTTTGCCCTTAGAATTGATTGTGCAAAGTGTGCAAGATATAGAAAAGTAACATTCAAAAGCAAATATCACCCAAGAATGTTTCCTAAACTATATGCTATGCATACGTACCTTATCTCCAGCTATCTTCAACAGTAATTGTAAAATAAACGTAATTGGACAAATGTCTAGAATGTAAGTCTAAACGTTTTTTTTAAGCAATTAATAATCACTCAGATTACTGTTGGATTAAAAATAGGGATTGTGAATATCAGATATAGTAAGAATAATAACACACAAAAACTTTATTTTTGCAAGTAATATGTCCTGCAAAAAAGAGTTTTAGCAGTCCAACAAAAAATTTTTTGCACTGCAATTTCTTAAAATTCTTTTTCCTACTTTCGAGAGTAGGGGCACATAATAGCAAGTCTTCTCCTATAAAGCTTGACTGCTAAATTTGAATCTTGACTTCCCTGAAACAAGACACCAAACTTGTTAGAAAACAATTACATCGTCCCTCCCCGACAACGGCGCCAAAATTGATTGAAATTTGAAAGTGATAAGAATTACCGTGTAGCTTTGGGCTAACGGGTCGTGTCCACGAGGAGGAATGCGATAGAAGCTTTTCGGTGCTTTCGTTAAGTAACAAAGAATTGAATTGGTGTCTTTCTTTTTTTTATAAATTAAAAGAGAGAATGGAGAGAAGGGAAATGATTAAAAGAAAATTTGCAAACTTAGAGAAGGCTTTGGAAGAGGTGATTTAAAAAGCTTGAAGAGTGATTTGTTGTTTTTAATATAAGAAGAAGATCTGGGCTCACTATCTCACTACTCAATGATGTGTTCTTCTCTTAAAATTCTTAGTGCCTCAACTTAATCATTGGCAAAAACTTAAGCTTGAGTTTAGAAAGTTTTAAGCAAAGCAAATAAGATAGTTTTAAAAAGTTAACTCTTTTCTTTAAGAAATTATCTTGAATTGAATGTTAAATCATCAAGTATTTCAAGTATGAAATAAAAACAAGTTCAAGAGAAGTTTTAAAAGAAGTAAAAGTTTAAAAATTCAAACTCATCCTCATGTGCCTTCAAGAACACTTTCAAAGAAGAAAGGCTTTAGTTTAGACATGCATATGATTCCATTGGGTCTTTACATTAAGACCATTCAAAAAGAAGAGGGATCGAAGAGAGGAACAATAGTGAGCCCAGAAAATAAATTTAGCTACTCATGGAAGATGAAAAACAATACTTGTAAATAAAGCAAGACATACCGTGAATTGGAGTGGAAGAAGAGAAAGCTTGATCCTTTTATTGACTTCAATCTTCAGATTACAATTACTCAACTCCTATCTCTTACTGGTATTTGAACTGAAATACAAATTGTAAAATAGAGATACAACTTCTATACTATCTAACAAAGAGCCTAAATCTTAAAAACAAAGAGAAAAACTTAAACTAAGTTTTGGTCCCTTTTTCTCTGAAAATACAGTATTTATAGGTAAAAACCAAACGGGGGAGGACATACGAAGATAGGGGGAGCAAACGCTGCCCCAACAAAGCCCAACAAGCCGCAAAAATGCGAAAAAAGTCGTGTTTCCATTGCCTTCGTGTGGACGGTGTGGCCAGGTGGCCACACTAGGTTGGTGGGTCTCGCTCATTTGATGTTCTGACTTTATCTCCTGTTGGTTTTCCCGTCTGAGCTCCAGGATTTGACGAAACAGCCTTTGATCTTTGGCTTTAACCACTTGATTTGGTAAGATTCATTCTAATCGGTTTTTAACCTCTCTGATTTGTCATGACCTGTCCTGATTTTCTGATTTCGAATTAATTCTGAATTAAATCAGAATTTGATGGGTTTTTGGGCTCGTTTCTCTTTCCTATCCTTAGCAATGGGCCTGCATTTTATAAAGAAAAATAGGACTTATTACTATGATTTATTTAGATAATAAATATGAAAATGTGATAATAAATATGCAATATATGTGACTGATCACACCTCCATTGTTTGATATTCTTAATATCCAAATTTGAAAGGTTAAGATGTCAATGTACCTCAAAGCCCTAGGTATTCATGTTTATTTTGCTACTATTAAAGATTCTTATTGTTTAAATGGAAAACATCTAGAGGCTAATGCAAACACCATCCATACTTTAAAGTCAACCCTAAATGATGAATATTTATCTAGGGTTTCTAACTTTGATTCGGCTTTTATAGTATGGAACATTATAGTGGTGAACAAGAGCAATACTATGCGGGGAATGACTCGGATGATGGAAGTGCTGCTTCCAACTCGTGCTATATGGTCCAAGGGGATAACCCCCTTGAAATACATTCCGAATCCGAGCTTGATGAGGATGTTGACATGTCTTATGATGATCTTTCTTCATTTTGTTAACAACTTCTTGAGAAATATGACTTGCTTAAAAAGGATAATAATAAATTGAAAAAGAACAACACTTCTTTATTAAAAGAAAATGATTCTCTTCAAAATTAATTGGAATGCATTTCAAAAGAAAATGACTTTTTGAAAAATGAGAATATTTCTTTATCTTCTAAATTAAATGATCTTTGTGAAGGAAATACTTCTTTGAAAAATAAAATCACTTTGGTAGAAAAAGAAAAAGAGATTGCTTTGGATGAAAACAATTCTTTGAAAAAAAATTTGTTTCAAAAGAAAAGAAAATATTTCTAAAAAGAAAAAGAGTGTTGATTCTCATTCTCACCATGCTTTTCATGCTACAATTGATAAAAACGAGATTCAATTTTTAAAAAATAGAATAGATTGTTTGAGCATAACTTTGAGCAATTGTGCATTTAACCATAATAGATTGGAAACCTTATTTCAAAAGAAACAAGGTCCACATGTTCATGCACATCACCCACGATATATATATGCACACTTTGCACATTATGATCGCACTCATTCACATGTGCATACTAGAGTGTATAAGTGTACACATTGCGGCCGCAAAGGCCATTTAGCAAAGTTTTATTTTGATAAGATAAACCATATTAATTTTGCTAATAAAAATGTTTGGGCTCCAAACAATGCTAACCCCCGTGGACCCAAAAGAAAATGGGTACCAAAATTCTTACCACTTGTGTTTGATGTAGGTGTGGGCTCTCACATTACGTAAGAGATTTGGTGCCTTGGTGGTGGTTGCATGGGCTCAATGAACACTACACAATTGATGCACCGCTATCAAGGAAGTTTGATGGGAGGACCACCATGTTTTGGAGACTTAGAGAATAGTGCATTTATTTTGGTAATGATCTCTAACTTCCATTTAGTTTACATGCTTTTATATTATTGATTTTTAGCATGTTTTGATTTTTCATGATTATTATGTTAAATGCCATGTTATTTAGACTTATGACATACATGTATAGTAATTGAGATACACCTATGTTCACATGGATCCATACTTTGTGCTCTCATTTTAGTTTAACTATTATGTATATCGTTACTCTAAAACATTGTGCATTTACCTTAATAATCATGTTTGTTTATAGTTTTGAACTTTATGTTTTGATTACATGTTTAAACGTAAATTTTCATTAAAACTTGTGTATATACCTGTACAAATAGTGAGCAACAATTGATTCTTATATGTTTGTACTTCATTACTCATTTGTACTCATTATATGTACATGTATAACCTAGTTTTGATGATTCTTTCATTTATACATGTTTTCCCTATTCTTGTATATGTTTTGCTTCATGTATATGTAATTTTTGTTCAAAACTTATAAATATACATGTATACCCTTGAGTCACTTTCCTTCATGTAAATTCTATTATAGACTCTTTTATGTTTGGGACATGTATGTATATTGTTAATTTTGGATAAAACATACATATACCTTGAAATTTGTTTTAATTGAAAAATACACTTTTACGCTTTTGATAAAAGATATTCATGTCTGTTTTGAGCCTTATTGACTATTTTTCATGATTATACTAACCACATAACCTTTGTACACTCACATTATTTTTATGTACTCATGATTTTGTTTCATGAGAACATTTTTGAGCTTTATAGATTTTGAGTGTCAACTTTTGTGTATTTAGTATGATTCATGAGATATATATGTTTTGTTTGAAGGATCTTTAACTAAATTTTTTAAAAATTACTTTAAACTAGTTATTTATTCTTCAATGGGTAGAGTTTTCAAATTTTGCAAAATATTTTCAAACTCTTATTTTTTAAAACCCCTACCAACCCTTAAAGGGCGGATGGATGGGAGACCATGCCTTATGAGCCTTATTAAAAATCTTTTTTATGTGCATGATTAGGGTGGTTAGTTATGAGTAATACATATGATCTTCATGATATTTCACTTTTGTATACTCATACATGTTTTCTATATATGTATGCTTCTAAATTTCAATAATATCAATTTCTATTGGTATTTTCATTTTCATACATATATATGATTTAATTGTGCTTGATTTACAATATCCTTACATGTTTAAAGCACAAATTAAGTTTATGCTAAGCTTGACTTAAATCTTGATTTCAATTGGTATCTAAATTGGTACTTTAATGAGCTTATGCATTATTGCCTATTGGTATTTCAATTGGCATCAAAATATACTTCATATTTTACCTTTTAATTGATATCAAAGTTTACAATATACTTTCAATTGGTATCAACATGTTTCGATTTCAATTGGGTTTCGATTTCAATTGGTATAAAAATATTTTACCTTTTATTTGGTATCAAAATTTATCATATATTTCAATTGGTATCTAAATATAAAATATTTTAATTTCATTGGTAACAAAATTTACACATGTTTAAATTTCAATTGGTATCAAAAATTTCCAATTTCATTTGGTATCAAAAATCTTGTGATATCTTAAGATTTTGTTTATTTACAGATGATATCTTAAAATTTTGTTTACTTACACGTGGAACCTCAAAATTTTTGAAGAGTGCTGGAGCCAAGGTATGTGTGCATAGCATTTAGTATAAGGTTCATTCTTGTATGAAATATTGCTTGAGTGTTACTTTTTTCTATATACTTGTACACTGCACTAAATTGATTTAAGGGCTTGTCCTATAAACAAGATAAGGTGGGGAAGTCGTTACCCTCGCTTACCCCACAAACAATCTCCTCACTCACTAATCTAAGCCTAACTAAAACTGAGTAGACGTTGGCCCTAGGAACATCTCGGACTCAAATAGGAGACTGACCTAAGGGGGAAGTTGATTTAAATCTGACACTTGCCAAATCGGTGACTAAGGTTGGGGATTGAGGGGCCAAACCCGAAGGCTGGTGGTTTGGCTTAATTAGGTCCGTCGCTTTTGCGCGGATACCTCCCACCAATTTTGCCCTACCTGGCCGATTAACTTGTGGTAAGATTCAGCAATATACCCTCCATAGACAGTCTAACCAGTTAAGAGTCGTCTAGGTCTAAGGTTTACCCTAACTTAGGTTAGATTTTTTTCTTTTATTTTTATTTGTTTGCTTTTTTGTTTGTTTTTCTTTGTTTTTGTTTGACATTTCCTGTGTGATATGGCTTATAACAATAATTTTTTCAATTTTAATAGTAATCCATATCACACCCCGACCTCTTTTTCGGATATTACCAACCCGGCATATCATAACTTTAACCAACCTAGTGTGTCGGATTGGTCTTATCCGAATCAATATAACCTATGCCCGAATCTTATGACCATAATTTCCAATATAATTTCAACTCTTCACAGAGTCAATGCGGATTCACCTCCCTAGAGTCCAATTTTCAACAACTTGTCCTCCTTATCCACCTTGTCCACCATATTTTTAAGATTCATACTCAGTTTCACCAGTTCAAAATAGAAAACCATCAATCTTGGAATGTCTAAGCATCAATCACAAAATCTGACGGACTCACGATTTCACCATAAATTCTAAAACAAAACTTCATCTTTTCAAGTCCAATCGCAACAAAACGATGAACCAATCGACTATGAAAAGATGCTTGAAGTCATGACTCATGCTCAAATTGCTCGTAATCATGACATAGATATAATGGTCCAAACTCTCAATTCTCACCGTTTGACCATTTCTGATATCGCTAACCATTCTGTTAGAGCCGAAGAATCAAGTTGTTTTGGAAAACAAGATTCTATTTCAGCATACCAATTTGAACTTGCCCAAACCCCTAATTTTAAAAATGACATTCACAGTTTGGCAAGTTATCCCTTTCCTGAAATTGAACTTGATAATGAATATGATCCTGAACCTCAACTTGGTGATTCAATTCTACTTCCTGATTCAAGATGACTCCGGTGGTTTCAATCTTTTTCCTGAGTCAACATTGGATCTTGTGTCAATTCATCATGAAATTGAATCGCCAATCTTTTATGATCATCATATTGAACTTGACCAATTTTATATTTTTGAAAGTCTCATTGACAAATTGGGAAGTTCTCATTTTTATGAAATTGAACTCAATGAGAAATGTGACCTAGATTCTCAAATCGTGATCCAGTTCAAATTACTAAATCAATATTGACTCCTATTTTGTTACCCAACTTGAGTAATATTTTTGAGTCAGTTTTGATTCCCACACCTGTCATTCTTAAACTTGAATCACTAATATTAAGTCACATTCCGTTATTGGGAAATGAATGTGGACTTGAGTTTCAACTTCTTGATTTGGACCCACTTTCTAAACCAATCTCGACTTCTAAGTCTTTACTTGAATTAAATCACTTTTCTTAATCGGTATTAGTTTCCGTACCTCCTAAGTCCAAGTCAATCATTCCATCTTTTCACACTCCATTTTGGGACAAGGGTGTTGATAAAATTAACTCTAAAATTATTTATGAAATTTATAAATTAGATGGGGTAAAATTTTTAATAACAATCATTCATGTATACATCATTTTAGTGAGTTATATTAGAGAGGTATCTGGTGGGTTCTTCGGAACTCTACACAAATTCGATTGGGCCGCATTTCGTGGACCAATCAGGCCACCACCGGAACCACCCCCTTATGGTAATATTTTTCTTCCCTTTCTTCTTTTTAATGCATCTATGCACTAATTCATACATTGAGGATAATGCATGAGATAGGTGTGGGGGAGAGTTCTAACATAACTTAGGTTTTCCTTTTTTTTTAAAAACTTATTATTAACATTTTCTTTACTTTAAAAAAACTTTTAAAAATAGAAACAATATTTTAACATATTTTTTGTAAGAAATTAAGTCATTTTTAAGGAATAGGATAATCATAATTAAGATTTCTTATACTTGGTCAAAATAAAATTATTTGTTTAATCTTTAGGGTTAGGAAGATAATTTGTTAAAGTAATTTAGTCTTGATCTTTGCCTTGATGAAATATGCGCACTTTATACACTTACACACTTAGGGTTCAAAAACAAAGATTCTTATGCCTTATTAAAAAATAAAAAAACAATATATGTATATCTATGAAAAATAAACAAATCTAATTATTGATTAGCTAGTTGCTTTGGTCTAAGCAAGCCTTGGTATTTATGCAAAAGATGATTAGATAAGTTTGAAAAAAAAAGAAATATATATCTATAAAAATCCTCTGATTAAGCTAGGTATTTGTGCCTCATAAAGTATAAGTATTCACGCCTAAAAGATGTTCATATAATAAAATCCTTAGTTTTGTGGCCTTATTTGCTAGAGTCCTTAAGTCCTTGGGGTGTTTTCTCACCTGGTGTTCTAAGACCGTTTAGTTTGGGAGTCACCGATTAAAAGCTCGTTACATGGGTAGATTAGAAAGTCTTATAGAACTAAGGAATAATACCACCAAAAATAAAATAAATATATATATAAATAAATAAATAAGACATAAGAGTTAGAGTTAAAGAACACTTAGTCAGAACTTTACGGTTACGAAGGTGCATATGACTTAGGGTAAAGTAATAGACTAGATGAGAAGCACAATTTGACTCCTTACTTTGATTGACTACAAATTTTTGAATTGAGACTAAGTTTAGGAATGAAAAATTCAGTTTTTCTATAACTTATAGATTACTTAAATCTTACAATAATATTTCAAATATTTTTCTTTCAAAATGTGCTTTCAAAATATTAACATTTTTCTCTTTCTTTATGGATTTTGTGGGTGCAATCCACTGAAAACCCACACGAGACAAAATTCGTCTTCTAGGGGTAACCTAGAGGTTTAACGGCTTGTTGCACAAGCTCATTACAATCGCGTGACCTGCGAAAGTGGTCTAACAATCTTTGGTTCAGTTTTGTCGTTTTGCTCGAGGACGAGCAAAAGATAGGTGTGGGGGTATGATTGCACCCATTTATTGCATTATTCTTTAATACATGTCCACATTTATCATGTAATAAATTTGCTAAATTTCTTATCTTAAATGTCTATTTTGCAGAAGATAATTATGGGGAGAAAGAGGATAAAATCAAATAAATATCAGTTAAATTCAGATTTAACTAGATCTATTTGTTTAGAGGAGGATGATCCCAAATCCAGTTGGTTAAATTCAATTTTTGGTGAATCAAGTGGTTAAAGCTAATGATCAATCGAGAATAACGTCAAATACAGAGTCCAAATCCAAAGGGATAAATGGATAGAGAAAAGATCAACGGATGAGATGAATCAATTTTGACTCAGATTCTGACTGGATACATTTTAGTATTTGAATTATATCTTTTGCTACAAAAACTCCAATCTGATGATTCAAGATGATTCAGAAAGAGGACTTAAAGGGCTACACTCTTAAGTTGATCACTATTTCTAATTCTATCATTTGATAAGTTATATTTAGCAATCCATATGCCAATAAGCTGCAGATCAGAACTGAATATCTACATCAAATCAAGTTTGAAGATAAGGGGAGGATTCAAATTCAGAAATAGCCAGCTTCCCTTATCTTCATACTCCTCTACCCTCTGCATTTCTTCTATAAATATCTACAATCTCAAAGGCAAAAAGGAACGACCAAGCAGAGATAGATTTTAGGCCAGTTTTTCATTCTTTTTAGTGTAGGTTTTTATTTTCTTTTTATGTAATTTTTATTCCTTTGTAAGCATAGGTTAGATTAAGATTCATGTAAGTAAGAGAGAGGCTTATGTTGAGAGTGACACCGATGTACCCTCCTCCTTTCTTCCATCGTTTCTGCAAGCGATAAAAGGTAACTTTTTTTATGTTCATCTTTACTTTTGTTTTCTTCTTCTTCTTTCTACTTTTCCTCTTTTGGTTATGATGAGCATCCAAGTGAATCTAGAAGCATCAGTATAGCCATGTTTGTGTGAGTGCCACCGATATTTCATGATGATGTTCTCCTCCTCAAGATTCTGTATCATTTCATTCTTATTCATCTTGATGATGTAATGCGAATGGGGATTGAGCTCGATCTTATGGGTTATGCGTTGATCGCCTCCGAAGTAAGGTAAAACATGTAAGGGTTCTAGGTAAGTCATCAATCAAAGGAGGTAAGTTTTTCTTTAAATTTAGTGTAAATTACCAACACCACAATCTTTCAAATTTCTTTCACTCTTTTTCATTTCTTTGTACATATTCACTTCCATTTTCTCCACCTTTTCTATCTATCACTTTCTTTCTTACTTAACTGTAACTTATTTTTCCTTTTCTTTTAAAGAAGCTAAAGAAGAATTTTAACCATTAATTGGATCATAAAAGAGAACTTACCAAAGAAGCTTCCATCGCTAGTCCCTCCTTGTGGATCACGACCCACACAGCCACTTGCTATAGCAGTAGAATTGAGCACCTTGCATTATTATTATAAAAGTTCTGAAATTCTATATTTTTGTGTAGGTAAAACCTCAATCAAATTTTAGCGCCGTTGCCGAGGAGGGACGGTAAGTAATTCTCTTTTTAGTTTACATTTTTTGGTTAACTTTCTTCTTTGTTCTTGGTGTACAGATTTAAGAAATAAGGAATTTTTGCTGCAGTGGACATATAAATGGCCCTGGACTCTGCTCAAGAAAGCAAAGCTCAGAAGCCCTCAGATTTGCTACATTCCTGTAGCAATCTGAGTGAACTACTAACTTGTATTTTCTGTAGGTTGACTAAATTGCATAGTTTGATCTCTGTAGCATTTATTTCCTTATTTGACTCACTGTATATACATTTCTAATACAACAGTAAAAGGTTGATTGTAAATGCTAAAAATGATTTAGACTTCGCATTTAGGCACGTGTCTATTTCATTACATTTTCTATTTACTGTTGAAGAGTGCTGGAGCCAAGCTATGTGTGCATAGCATTTAGTATAAGGTTCATTCTTGTATGAAATATTTCTTGAGTGTTACTTTTTTCTATATACTTGTACACTACACTAAATTGATTTAAGGGCTTGTCTTTGAAACAAGATAAGGTGGGTAAGTCATTACTCTCCCTTAGCCCACAGACAATCTCCTCACTCACTAACCCAAGCCTAACTAAAACTGAGTAGACGTTGGCCCTAGGGACATCTTGGACTCAAATAGGAGACTGACCTAAGGGGAAAGTTGATTTGAATCTAACTCTTGCCAAATCGGAGACTAAAGTTGGGGATTGAGGGGCGAAACCTCGAAGGCTGGTGGTTTGGCTTAATTAGGCCCGTCGCTTTTGCGCGGATACCTCCCACCAATCTTGCCCCTACCTGGTCGATTAACTTGTGGTAAGATTTAGCAATATACCCCCCATGGACAGTCTAATCAGTTAAGAGTCGTCTAGGTCTAAGGTTTACCCTAACTTAGGTTAGATTTTTTTCTTTTATTTTTATTTGTTTGCTTTTTTGTTCGTTTTTCTTTGTTTTTGTTTGACATTTCCTGTGTGATATGGCTTATAACAATAATTTTTTTAATTTTAATAGTAATCCATATTACATCCTGACCTCTTTTTCGGATATTACTAACGCGGCATATCATAACTTTAACCAACCTAGTGTGCCAGATTGGTCTTATCCGAATTAATATAACCTATGCCCCCAATCTTATGACCATAATTTTCAAAATAATTTCAACTCTTCACAGAGTCAATGGGGATTCACCTCCCAAGAGTCCAATTTTCAACTAACTTATCCTCCTTATCCACCTTATCCACCATATTTTCAAGATTCATGCTCACTTCCACCAGTTCAAAATAGAAAACCATCAATCTTAAAAAATAGTATGCGTGAGTCCAAGCATCAATCACAAAATCTGACGGACTCACAATTTCACCATAAATTTCAAAACAAAATTTCATCTTTTCAAGTCCAATCAAAACAAAATAATTAACCAATTGACTATGAAAAGATGCTTGAAATCATGACTCATGCTCAAATTACTCGTAATCATGACATAGATATAATGGTCCAAACTCTCAATTCTCATCATTTGACCATTTTTGATGTCGCTAACCATTCTGTTAGAGCCGAAGAATCATGTTGTTTTGGAAAACAAGATTCCATTTCAGCACACCAATTTGAACTTGCCCAAACCCCGAATTTTGAAAATTACATTGACAGTTTGGCAAGTTATCTCTTTCCTGAAATTGAACTTGAGAATGAATATGATCCTGAATCTCAACTGGGTGATTCAATTTTACTTCCTGATGCAATGATGACTCCGGTGTCTTCACCTAATTTCAATCTTTTTCCCGAATCAACATTGGATCCAGTACCAATTCATCATGAAATTGAATCGCCAATCTTTTATGATCATTATATTGAACTTGACCAATTTCATATTTTTGAAAGTCCCATTGACAAATTGGCAAGTTCTAATTTTTATGAAATTGAACTCAAAGAGAAATGTGACCTAGATTTTCAAATTCGTGATCCAGTTCAAATTACTGAATCAATATTGACTCCTGTTTTGTTACCCAATTTGAGTAATATTTTAGAGTCAGTTTTGATTCCCACACCTGTCATTCTTGAACTTGAATCGCCAATATTAAGTCACATTCCGTTGTTGGGAAATGAATGTGGACTTGAGTTTCAACTTCTTTATTTGGACCCACTTCCTGAACCAATCTCGACTTCTAAGCCTTTACTTGACTTAAGTCACTTTTCTGAATCGATATTAGTTCTCGTACTTCCTAAGTCCAAGTCAATCATTCCATCTTTTCACACTCCATTTTGGGAAAAGGGTGTTGATAAAATTAACTCTGAAATTATTTATGAAATTTGAAAATTGGATGGGGTAAAATTTTTAATAACAATCATTCATGTATACATCATTTTAGTGGGTTATATTAGAGAGGTTTCTGGTGGGTTCTTCCGAACTCTACACAAATTCGATTGGGCCACATTTCGTGGGCCAATCAGACCACCAGAACCATCGCCTTAAGGTAATTTTTCATTCCCTTTCTTCTTTTTCATGCATCTATGCATTAATTCATACATTGAGGACAATGCATGAGATAGGTGTGGGGGAGGGTGCTAACATAACTTAGGTTTTTCAAGAAGCATAAGTACGCATGCCTAAAGGTGAGTAAATAAAATAAAGTCCTTAGTTTTGGGGCCTAGTTCACTCGAATTTGAGTCCGCGGGGTGTTTTCTCACTTGGTGCCCTAAAGCCGACTGGTTTGGGAGCCACCGACTTTAAGTTCGTTACATGAGTGGATTAGAAAGCCTAAGAAGACTAAGAAATATAATATATGTATTAACACATCTAATAATCAATTAGTTAGGTATGAGGGCCTCAAGAAGCCTTGATACTTATACGAAAGAAAATTAGATGAGCTATACATGCAAAAAAAAAAAAAAAATATATTAACACATCTAATAGTCAATTAGTTAGGTATGAGGGCCTCAAGAAGCCTTGATACTTACACGAAAGAAAATTAGATGATGTTATAAAAATAATAAAGAGGTATGAGAGTCCAAGTTAAGGAGTTCCTAGTAAAAACATAAGGATGCATATGATTTTTGGTAACGAAAAAGACTATATTAGAAATTCAATTTTAATTCTTACCTAAAATGGACAACAATTGACTTTATTAAGACTAGGTTTGAAGAATGAATAAAATTGAAGATCCTAAAACTTATAGACTACTTAGTCTCTTCAAATATAATTCAAATATTTTCCTTTTTATGGATTTTGTGGGTGCAATCCGCTGAAAACCCTCACGAGACAACACTCGTCCTCTAGGGTAACCTAGAGGTTTAACGGCTTGTTGCACGTGCTAAGTGCAATCGTGATTCCTACGAAAGTGAGTTAGGTTAGATTAATTTTTCTTTTTCTTTGTTTTTACTCGAGGACGAGCAAAAGATAAGTGTGGGGGTGTGATTGGTAGTCAAAAGTGCATTTTATCATCATATTTACCATCACATTTTCATATTTATTCATTTAATTCTGCACATTTATTAATAATTAGTAATTTATTGTGTGCAGGCCTCGAATTGTTACTTTAGCAATAAATAAAGCCTAAAGAGCCCAAAAGCCCAGATCCAAGCCCATGTTTGAAGCCCAGGTGAAAAAGCGCAAATACAAAGAGTCAAAATGCAAATACAAGGGCTAAAAGTTGCAAATATCAGAGATTAGGGAAGGATAGACTTCTATCCAACCCTAAACACATGCAGGATGAGGATAAAAGGCCAAGATAAGAAGAAAATTCGTGGGAAGAAGATTTGAAGAAATCTGGATTAAGAGTAACTTGATTACCAAGTTATCTCAAAAATCTTGATTAAAAGGCCAGGATCAAACTTCCAAAAGCAGAAGCCCACAGGGACGGACCAGGAGAGGCCACGCGCCAAAGCGCGTGGCCAGAAGCCACAAAAGTGCCGCGGAACCGCCGCAAATCCGCGGCACTTTGATCTCATCCAGATCCCAAATTTCGTGGGCAGGTTTATCAGGGACTCCTCGACCTTCTGCACCTATAAATATCACCTGCAGTGCAACGCAAAGGGGGGTCCAGCGTCCAGCAAAGGGCCAAAGTTCAGATTTTTAGGGTTTTTCCTCTTTCTTCTAGGTTAGGTTTTCTTTTTGTTTATCTTTTGTAAATTCTGAGAGTGGAGGAAGCTTTCATGGAGGAAAGAGTCCATGCTTTTACTGAGGTGACAGCGGTGTAAGCCCACTCTTCTTCAATTGTTAATGAAATCCATTCAAAGGTTTGTTTTTGTTATGTTTATTTGTTCATCTCTTCTATTTAATGTTGTGTTCTTGTTCTCTCTGTTTTTGTTCTCTACATTGTTTCTTTCTCTAACGTCTTGCTCTCCATGAGAACCAATCGCTTCGAGACTACCTAGCCAAAGAAGGAACCTTGATGGCCTATGGCGATGAACAGGTCTTCATAGTTGCTTTTATTTCATAGTTAGGAAGGCGGACGATCCTATACGCCATGCTTGTACGCCTTCTAAGAAAAGGTAAATCATCGCAACGGTTCAAACGGTAAGCAGACTGAAGAGGTAATCTTTCTTTCTTTTCTTCCTTTAGTTTAGATCCACATCTTCCTAAATTCTTCTTTTCCACTTCACTGTAAATACCACCCATTGTAAATACCATCGTAACTAACAAAATAACTAAAAAAGATAAATTTTTAGAGAAACTTGCTTAACGCTTCCATCGCAGTCCCTCCCTGAGGATCACGACCCGCATAGCCTTGCTACCACGGATTAGAACTGATTCCTCGCACGATCTATTCTTAATCTAATATTCTAATTTTTGTGTGCAGGAAAAATCAGTCAACAAATTGGCGCCGTTGCCGGGGAGGGACTGTAAGTTATCTCTAAAACAAAAAAATTTAATTTTTAACTAATTCTTTATTCTTTTCTGTTTGCAGGTTTGGAGAACAGGAAACAGAAACTTATCGCAGCAGTGGACATATAGCTATCCTGTGTCTCTGCCCTCGAAGGCAGAGCACGAGGACCTGCAACTTTGCCGCGGAAACGCGGCCAGAGCCGCGGATCCGCGGCAATTGCAGTGAACTACTCACTGAATTTTTTTGCAGGTCTCGGTAAATTAAAATACTGCTTACTGATATATTCTGTTTTGTTCTGTGACACACCTGTAAATTGCTAATAATTCAACAGTAAATCATTGGTTGTTAAAAATAAAAATTGATTAGACGTTTGCATATTAGGCACGTGTCTTTTCAATTATTTTTATTTACTGTTGAAGAGTGCTGGAAACGCAAGGTACGTACGCATTGCATGTAGAATAGGATTCATCTCTTGGTTGATTTTCTGCTTTGAGTGATTCTTATCTATTTATCTTGTACACTTGCACGAATTCATCTTAAGGGCATAACCCATTAACAAGATAAGGTGGGGATTTCATCACCCTTCCTTAGCCCAAAAATCATATCCCAAGCACTCACTAACCCAAGCCTAACTTAAAAATTAGTAGACGTTGGCCCTAGGGACATCTCGGACTCAATTAGGAGATTATCCTAGGGGGGAACGGTGTTGGAAGTTGACTCTTGCCAAATCAGTGTCTAGGAAGGGGATTGAGGGCCGAAAGCCCGAAGATTGGTGGTTATTTAATTAAGGAACGTCTTTGACGGAAAACCTCCCACCACTCTTGCCCTGACCTGGCTGATTAACTCGTGGTCAAAGTCTGCACCCTACCTCCTGTGGAAAGTCTAACCAGTTAGGAGTCGTCTAGGTCATAGGTCTACCCTAACTTAGGTTAGAATTTTTCTTTTTTGTTTGTTTATTTGTTTGTGTTGTTTGTGTTGGTGTGATATGGCATATAATAATAATTCCAATTTTAATCCATATTACACCCCTAACTATTATTCGGATATTACCAACCCGGCATACCCTAACCTTGACCAATCTAGTGTGCCGGAATGGTCTTATCCGAATGAATATAACCCACACCCCCCATCTTATGACTGTAATTTCCATAATAATTTCAACTCGTCACAGAGTTTATGGGGTTTCGAGTCCCCCGAGTCTAATTCTCGACCAAATTGTCCTCCATATCCATCTAGTCCACATTCTTCCCAAGATTCATACTCAGATCCACCCATTCAGAATAGAAATCCATCTATCTTGGAAATGATAAGTATGAATGAGTCCAAGCAAAAATCACCATCAATCTTAGACATGATGATGCGTGAGTCCACCGACTCACAACTTCATCACGATTACCCTTCCTATTTCAAGACCAATCAGAGCATGATGCACCTATCGATTATGAAGGGATGCTTGCCGCCATGACTCAGGCTAAATTAGCCCGTGATCATGACATAGATTTGATGGTTCAATGCTTACGTTCTCACCGTCCGGCTGATTCTGATATCGCTGACCACTCTCTTAGAGCCGACGAATCAAGTTGCTTTGGACAACAAGATTCTAATTCAGTACCATCATGTGAACTTGCCGAAACTTCAAATTCTGATAACTTGGCAAGTTTTTCCTTTCCTGAATTAGAACTTGAACATGAATATGATCATGATCTTCCACTTGATGATTCAATTTTATTTCCTGATCCAATAATGACTCCAGTATCTCCACCAGATTTCACTTTTCCCGAGTCAACATTGGATCCTATTCCAATTCATTATGAAATTGAATCACCCATTTTAGATGATCATATTGAACTTGACCTAGATTCTCACAATCTCTTTACTTCTGAAACTGATTATACAATTCTGACGGACGATGTTGACCTTAGTTTTGAAGAATTGTATGGCGATGAGCTAGAATTCCTTAATATTGGAAGTAAAGAGATATCATCCATATTAGGTCACATTCCACTGTGGGAAGAAGATTGTGGACTTGAGTTTCAATTTCTTGACTTGGACCCAATTCTTGAACCTAGCCCGACTCCTGAGCCCTTACTTGATTTGAGCATCTTCCCTGAGTCGGTATTCGTTCCCGCACCTATAATGTCCAAGTCAATAATTCCATCTTTTCATATTCCATTTTGGGACAAGGAGGTTGAGACAATTAACTCTGAAATTTATTATGAAATTTGGAAATTTGATGGGGTGGAAATACTAAAAAATAATTATACATATATTTTAGTGGGTTATGTGAGGAAAGTTTCTGGTGGGTTTCACCAAATTATCTGTTATCTTGATTGGGTAGCAACGCTTGGCCCAATTAGACCACCTCCGGAACCACCACCCTAAGGTAACTTCCGCCTTCCCTTGTTCTGTTTCATGCATATATGCATTCATTCATACATTGAGGACAATGCATGAGATAAGTGTGGGGGTGGGCTTTACTAACATACTAACATAGGTAAAAACTAAAAAAAAAAAAAATTGCTAATAAAAAAAAATTTTAAAAAAAAATTGTTATAAAAAGGAAATATTTTGACTTATTTTTTTGAAAGAAATCTAAGTTAGTTTTAAGGATTAGGAAAATCATGATTAGGATTTCTAAAAACTTGGTCAAAATAAATAAATTGTTTAATTTTTAGGTATAGGAGAGAAATTGAATAAATAATTAGTCTTGATTTTTACCTTAATGAAATGTGCATACCAAATGCATATCTAGGATTCTAAGACAAAGACCTTGTGCCTCATAAAAAAAAAAAAAGAGAAGAAGAAAAAAATCACCAATTAAGCTGATACATGTGCCTCAAGAAGCATAAGTACGCATGCCTAAAGGTGAGTAAATAAAATAAAGTCCTTAGTTTTGGGGCCTAGTTCACTCGAATTTGAGTCCGCGGGGTGTTTTCTCACTTGGTGCCCTAAAGCCGACTGGTTTGGGAGCCACCGACTTTAAGTTCGTTACATGAGTGGATTAGAAAGCCTAAGAAGACTAAGAAATATAATATATGTATTAACACATCTAATAATCAATTAGTTAGGTATGAGGGCCTCAAGAAGCCTTGATACTTATACGAAAGAAAATTAGATGAGCTATACATGCAAAAAAAAAAATATATTAACACATCTAATAGTCAATTAGTTAGGTATGAGGGCCTTAAGAAGCCTTGATACTTACACGAAAGAAAATTAGATGATGTTATAAAAATAATAAAGAGGCATGAGAGTCCAAGTTAAGGAGTTCCTAGTAAAAACATAAGGATGCATATGATTTTTGGTAACGAAAAAGACTATATTAGAAATTCAATTTTAATTCTTACCTAAAATGGACAACAATTGACTTTATTAAGACTAGGTTTGAAGAATGAATAAAATTGAAGATCCTAAAACTTATAGACTACTTAGTCTCTTCAAATATAATTCAAATATTTTCCTTTTTATGGATTTTGTGGGTGCAATCCGCTGAAAACCCTCACGAGACAACACTCGTCCTCTAGGGTAACCTAGAGGTTTAACGGCTTGTTGCACGTGCTAAGTGCAATCGTGATTCCTACGAAAGTGAGTTAGGTTAGATTAATTTTTCTTTTTCTTTGTTTTTACTCGAGGACGAGCAAAAAGATAAGTGTGGGGGTGTGATTGGTAGTCAAAAGTGCATTTTTATCATCATATTTACCATCACATTTTCATATTTATTCATTTAATTCTGCACATTTATTAATAATTAGTAATTTATTGTGTGCAGGCCTCGAATTGTTACTTTAGCAATAAATAAAGCCTAAAGAGCCCAAAAGCCCAGATCCAAGCCCATGTTTGAAGCCCAGGTGAAAAAGCGCAAATACAAAGAGTCAAAATGCAAATACAAGGGCTAAAAGTTGCAAATATCAGAGATTAGGGAAGGATAGACTTCTATCCAACCCTAAACACATGCAGGATGAGGATAAAAGGCCAAGATAAGAAGAAAATTTGTGGGAAGAAGATTTGAAGAAATCTGGATTAAGAGTAACTTGATTACCAAGTTATCTCAAAAATCTTGATTAAAAGGCCAGGATCAAACTTCCAGAAGCAGAAACCCACAGGGACGGACCAGGAGAGGCCACGCGCCAAAGCGCGTGGCCAGAAGCCACAAAAGTGCCGCGGAACCGCCGCAAATCCGCGGCACTTTGATCTCATCCAGATCCCAAATTTCGTGGGCAGGTTTATCAGGGACTCCTCGACCTTCTGCACCTATAAATATCACCTGCAGTGCAACGCAAAGGGGGGTCCAGCGTCCAGCAAAGGGCCAAAGTTCAGATTTTTAGGGTTTTTCCTCTTTCTTCTAGGTTAGGTTTTCTTTTTGTTTATCTTTTGTAAATTCTGAGAGTGGAGGAAGCTTTCATGGAGGAAAGAGTCCATGCTTTTACTGAGGTGACAGCGGTGTAAGCCAACTCTTCTTCAATTGTTAATGAAATCCATTCAAAGGTTTGTTTTTGTTATGTTTATTTGTTCATCTCTTCTATTTAATGTTGTGTTCTTGTTCTCTCTGTTTTTGTTCTCTACATTGTTTCTTTCTCTAACGTCTTGCTCTCCATGAGAACCAATCGCTTCGAGACTACCTAGCCAAAGAAGGAACCTTGATGGCCTATGGCGATGAACAGGTCTTCATAGTTGCTTTTATTTCATAGTTAGAAAGGCGGACGATCCTATACGCCATGCTTGTACGCCTTCTAAGAAAAGGTAAATCATCGCAACGGTTCAAACGGTAAGCAGACTGAAGAGGTAATCTTTCTTTCTTTTCTTCCTTTAGTTTAGATCCACATCTTCCTAAATTCTTCTTTTCCACTTCACTGTAAATACCACCCATTGTAAATACCATCGTGACTAACAAAATAACTAAAAAAGATAAATTTTTAGAGAAACTTGCTTAACGCTTCCATCGCAGTCCCTCCCTGAGGATCACGACCCGCATAGCCTTGCTACCGCGGATTAGAACTGATTCCTCGCACGATCTATTCTTAATCTAATATTCTAATTTTTGTGTGCAGGAAAAATCAGTCAACAGGTGTTTTCTCACCCTGAGACCGTTTGGTTTAGGAGTCACCGATTAAAGGCTCGTTACATGGGCAGATTAGAAAGTCTAATAGAACTAAGGAATAATACAACAAAAAAATAAAATAAATATATATATATATAAATAAATAAGGCATAAGAGTTAGAGTTAAAGAACCCTTAGTCAAAACTTCAAGGTCACGAAAGTGCATATGACTTAGGGTAAAGTAATAGACTAGATGAGAAGCACAATTTTTGACTCCTTATTTTGATTGATTACAAATTTTTGAATTGAGACTAAGTTTAAGAATGAAAAATTCAGTTTTCCTATAATTTATAGATTACTTAAATCTTACAATAATATTTCAAACATTTTTCTTTCAAAATGTGTTTTCAAAATATTAACATTTTTCTCTTTCTTTATGGATTTTGTGGGTGCAATCCACTGAAAATCCTCACGAGACAAAACTCGTCCTTTAGGGGTAACCTAAATGTTTAACGGCTTGTTGCACAAGCTCAGTGCAATCGCGAGAACTGCGAAAGTGGGCTAATAATCTTTGGTTCAGTTTTGGTGTTTTGCTCGAGGACGAGCAAAAGATAGGTGTGGGGGTGTGATTGCACACATTTATTACATTATTCTTTATTACATATCCACATTTATCATGTAATAAATCTGCTATATTTCTTTTCCTAAATGTCTATTTTGCAGAAGATAATCATGGGGAGAAAGAGGATAAAATTAAATAAATATCAGTTAAATTTAGATTTAACTAGATCTATTTGTTTAAAGGAGGATGATCCCAAATCCAGTTGGTTAAATTCAGTTTTTGGTGAATCAAGTGGTTAAAACTAAAGATCAACTGAGGATAACATCAAATACAGAGTCTAAATCTAAAGGGACAAATGGATGGAGAGAATATCAACGGATGAGATGAAGCAATTTTGACTCAGATTCTGGCTGGTTACATCTTAGTATTTGAATCATACCTTTCGCTATGAAAACTAAAATCTGATGATTCAAGATGATTAAGAAAGAGCACTTGGTCTACAACTCTTAAGTTGATCACTATTTCTAATTCTCTCATTTGATAAATTATATTTAGCAATCAATACGCCAATAAGTTGCAGATCAGAACTGAATATCCACATCAAATTAAGTTTAGAGATAAGGGGAGGATTCAAATTCAGAAATAGCCAGCTTCTCTTCTTCATACTCCTCTATCCTCTGCATTTCTTCTATAAATACCTACAATCTCAAAGGCAAAAAGGAACGACCAAGCAGAGATAGATTTTAGACCAGTTTTTCATTCTTTTTAGTGTTGGTTTTTATTTTTTTTATGTAATTTTTATTTCTTTGTAAGCATAGGTTAGATTGAGATTCATGTAAGTAAAAGAGAGAGACTTATATTGAAAGTGGTACTGATGTACCCTCCTCCTTTCTTCTATCGTTTCCGCAAGCAATAAAAAGTAACTTTTTTTATGTCCGTCTTTACTTTTGTTTTCTTCTTCTTCTTTCTACTTTTCTTTTTTTGGTTATGATGAGCATCCAAGTGAATCTAGAAGCATCAGTATAACCATGTTTGTGTGAGTGCCATCGATATTTCATGATGATGTTCTCCTCCTCAAAATTCCATATCATTTCATTCTTGTTCATCTTGATGATGTAATGAGAATAGGGACTGAGCTTGATCTTATGGGTTATGCGTTGATCACCTCTGAAGCAAGGTAAACCATGCCAGGGTTCTAGGTAAGTCATCAACAAAGGAGGTAAGTTTTTCTTTTAGGTTTTCTTTTCTTTTAATTTTAGTGTAAATTACCAACACCACAATCTTTCAAATTTCTTTCACTCCTTTTCATTTCTTTGTACATATCCACTTCCATTTTCTCCACTTTCTCTATCTATCACTTTCTTCCTAACTTAACTGTAACTTATTTTTCCTTTTCTTTTAAAGAAGCTAAAGAAGAATCTTAACCATTAATTGTATCATAAAAGAGAACTTACTAAAGAAGCTTCCATCGCTAGTCCCTCCTTGTGGATCACGACCCGCACAGCCACTTGCTATAGCGGTAGAATTGAGCACCTTGCACTATTATTATAAAAGTTCTGAAATTCTGTATTTTTGTGCAGGTAAAATCTCAATCACACTTCATATTTTGATTACATGTTTAGATAGAACTTTTATTAAAACTTGTGTTTATACTTGTACAACTAATGAGCCACATTTGTTTATCATGTGTTTGTACTTTATTGCTCATTTGTACCCAATGGATGTACTTGTATAACCTAGTTTTGATGATTCTTTCATCTTTACTTGTTTTTACTATTTTTGTGCAAGTTTTCATAAAAAGGTATTTATTTTCATGTATATGTTAATTTTGTCTAAAACTATTGGATATACATGTCTATCCTAGAGTCACACTCTTTCCATGCAAAAATTTTTTTTTGACTCGTTTATGTTTGGGATATGTATGTATACTTTTAGTTTTAACAAGACATACATATACCTTGAAGCGTATTTAGTTCTGATGATTTCTTACTTTTGATAAAAGAAATTTTATTGAGTTTCAATGCCTATCTCCATGATTATACTTATTATATGATCTTTACACTCTATGTTTGGTGTTTACTCATGACCTTATTTTCATGAGCATTTATGAGCTTTATAAATCTTGAGTGACAATTTTTGTGTACTTAACACTGTTTTCATGAGATATATGATTTGGTTTCATGTCTTGATGGATATTTAACCAGTTTTTCAAATATTATTTTTAACTTGTTTCTTAATTCTTCGAATGGTGGAGTTTTTAAAACTATGCTAAAATATTTTCAAATCATTATTTTTAAAAACCCCTCCCTTCCAAGGGCGGATAGTTGGACGACCATACCTTGTACACCCTTATTGAATATCTTTTAAAACTTGTGCATGAATAGGGTGTAGGTATGAGTTATACTCATGATCTTCATGTTATTTCATTTTTGTCTACTCATATTTGTTTTCTATATATGTATGCTTCAAATTTCAATTAATATTAATTTCAATTGGTATTTTCAATTTCATACATATATATATGATTTGATTGTACTTGTTTTACAATATTTTTACATTCTTAAAGCACAAATTATGTTTATGTTAAGCTTGAGTTTATTCCAAATGTTAATTGGTATCTATACTAACTTATACATTGATTTTAATTGGTATTTCAATTAATATTTATTTGGTATCAAAAATGTATTTCACGTTTCACCTTCAATTGGTATCAAAATCTACTATTGGTATCTTAAAAAAATTTTCTACAAGTGGTACCAACTTTTGTTTTGTCAACTACAATTTTATTTCATTGGTATTATAATTCATTTGGTTAACTTCAAGAAATTTCAAAATTTTATTTTAAAAATGGTTTCAAAATTTGTTGATTTGTTTTGCCTATATGCAAGGGGAGCTTAACATCTCTTCTATATATAGATTCATGTTGAAGTGTATTGCACATATAGTAGAGCTTGACCTCTCTTCTTTATGTGGTACACGTGTGTAAGGGGAACTTAACATCTCCGCTTATACATTGTATATTATAATTTATGTGGGTTAGAGTCTAGTCATCCCTTCTTCATGCAATGCATGTATGCAGGGGGAGCTAACTTTACGTCTCTCCTCTTCAAGAATGTATATCGCATATACATATTTATTGTTTGTTTGTTCTCAACCTTTTGTTGATGAATTGACAAAAAGGGGGAGAAGAATTTTGAGAGTTTATATATGCATGTTTATATCCTTGTTTTTGCATATATGTTTTTTTTATTTATGTTCTTTCATTGAATATCTTTATGTCTATTGATATGCATGAGTTAAGGGGGAGCTTCTATCAAGCTTATCTTTAATCCATTCATATATAACTCCATGAGTTTTGTCATCTCAAAAAGGGGGAGATAGTTGGCCCAAAGGCCCATCGCTCTAGGTTTGATGATGATTAGCTCATGTAGTTATAGTACCAATGATCATGTGTTTATATAGTTTCAGATATATGATCAAGATCTTAGTAGGTATTTAGCTTCAATAAAATATTCGAAGTCAAGCTTTGAAGCAAGCACGTGTTGATTCAAGAGCTTGCGCATCAAGATCGCATCTAGCACTCGGCTGGAGTCAAGCTTTCTTTGGATCGTGTTTGGATCGAGTCGGCCTGGAGAAGGAGTTCTATAAGAAGACTTTGTTGTGTTTAGTTTAGTTGTGTTTAGATCATGTGTAAAAATAGATAGTGTATTGATATGCTCAAGTTCACACACACACACACATAAGTTCAATATGTATGGTTTTCGCTTTAAATGGTTTTGGATTTCAAGTTCATATATATATAGTTTTCATGAATAGATAGAATTAAAAAAATTTACATGGTTTAATGTATATTAGCTTTCATCTATATACATATATGCTTCATATATTTGGAAGAACTTATTTTGATGATCCTATTCATGTGTTTTAGAGTTTTGTATTTAACAAAACCTATTTTAGATTTCATGTCAAAAACATATATATCATGTACATGTGTATTGAATTCTATCCATACACAATACGCTTCAAATGTTTTTCAATATCTTGTTTTTATTTTTATACAAGTTTGGAAAAAATCAGATTTCCATTTCAAAGTTTGGTTTTCAAAAAATACGATTTTTGTTTAAGGCCAAATTTTTATATCACTAAAATAGTTCAAATAGTTTGTAATATGTGTTGATTTTTGGTTATTTGATCTTCAAATATTAATAAGGAACTGATTTTTATGGAATTTATGAGTATTTATGGGATTTTATAGAAGTTTAATTGACCAAGTTTTCAGTTCTGAAATTGCTACCAGAACCCTGCTGGCGGTCGACCGGACCAGTGGTCGATTGACCAGTCGGTCGACCGATGTGCACAAAAGACGTGCGCAGGACCAGCCAAGTAGGCTGGTCGACCAACTGAAAGTACCCCACTCTCGGGTACTGCCGGTCGACCGGGCGGTCGACCGGAGGCACAACAGTTAGAAATATAATCGTTAGGCTGGTCGACCGGTCGATCGACCGGAAGGGCATTCTGGACCTTTCTGGCTGCCAACGGCTAGTTTTTTCCCAAACCCTATGTAAAGGGGTTTTGGGGGCTGTTTTCTACAAGATTTCTAGAGAGTTTTTCTTCCCATCTTCTAAGAGTTTTGCAACAAGTTTGAAAAGAGGTTTTGTGCCAAAAAAATTTATTCTTATTTGTTTTCAAGGGTTGAAAAAATCAAAGAAAAATAGAGTCTTTGGGAAATTGCTTTTAATCTTCATTTCTATTTTTATCTAGTATTTTCCTAAGTATTTTTCTTTGTGATTTGTTTTTCAAATACCTTGTTTTCTCACACTTGATCATTTCTATCCTATCTATAGGATCTTATTTTTATGGGAAATATTGTTTGTGGTCTATTGTGATCACCTAGTTGTAATCTTTCCTTTGCTTTGGTTTTGTGCCTATCCCTCTAGTGTAGAGGTGGTTGTGCTTTGGGTTTGTGGCTATCCCTCTTATGTAGAGGTGATTGTGATTGTTGTTTGGCTTTGTGCCCATCCCTCTTGTGTAGAGGTGATTGTTGTTTTGGCTTTGTGCTTTGCCTCTTGTGTAGAGATGGTTGTGCTGGAGAGAGGAGTTGTGTACTCCTAACTTTGTAATTGCAAATTCCTCGGTGGATATTCCCTTTGTGGGAGGTCCTGTGTGAACGTAGTGGAAATCCTTCTGTGTGAAGGTGGGGACGTGGAGCAGTGGTTCAAATCTCGAAACATATTTTGGTGTTTGTGTTTGATCCACTATCTCTAAACTCTATTTCTATTATATCTTGCATTACTTTATATTGTTCACATCTCATATATGCTTGGTATTATTTGTGTGCCCATACTTGTGTTGAATCAAGAGAGCTTCATATAGCACCTCAACTCTTATTTAGAGGAATCTAGAGGAGATAGTCCAGAGCCCTTCACGGGAAATTCGGCTACACTCTTTGGTTACACATAGTGTGTTGCAATTAGTTTTTAATTCCGCATCATTTGTCATTAGATTAGCTAATAGACCTATTCACCCCCCTCTAGGTGTATTTTCAATTGGTATCAGAGCCTACGCTCCTGATATTAGGTTTAACCACGTAGGAGTGAGATCTTGGATTGCTAATCTAGATTTACATTTGCACACATATTGTTTATACACTCATGGATTTCATGACCCCTCCCATGTACGATGTTACCAACATTGATATTTGTTGGCCCAAAGGCCCATCACTCTAGTTTTGATGATGATCAACTCATGTAGTTATAGTATTAATGATCTTGTGTTTAATTAGTCTCAGATTTATGATCAAGATCTTAGTTGGTGTTTAGCTTCAACAAAGGATTCAAAGTCAAGTTTTGGAGCTAGCACGGTTTGATTCAAGAGCCTATGCATCAAGACCACATCAAGTACTCAAGAGGAGTGTAGCTCGTTGGATCAAGTTTGAACCAAGTCAAGAAGATGAGAAGACTTCAAGTGAAGACCTTCAAGATCAAGACTTGAGTCTAGGTTTGTTTTTATAAGATTTTATTTTAGATTAAAATATAAAGGATAGAATAGTTGATGGATTGCTCAAGTATACCATATACACACACACTCTTGATTTAGATGAGTTTTCATAAAAGAATTTTTATTTTGGAAAAATACAAAAGAGTTTTCTTTTTGGAAAAATACCGGTTTGGTTTTTTGAATTCAAAGTATACATGTCTTTAACCAAAACCATGTTTAAGTGCTTATTGTCAAAAACATAGATATTTTACCATGTATGTGTAGTGGATCATATCCATACACTCTATGCTTTAAAAGAGTTTAAAATATCTTTTTTTTGTATTTGGAGAAGTTTTGAAAAAATCTATTTTGGAAAAATACAGTTTTTGTTTTTAGTCAAAATTTCTGAGTTACAAAAATAGTTCAAATTGTTTGTAACATGTCTTGATTTTACTCAAACATGTTTGTTTATCAAAGTATAATACTGAACCTATTTTTGTAGATTTTTCGTGATGGGATTTTATTTTGGATAAAAAGTCAACATTTTTAATCCCCTTAACTGTCCTGACCTGGCTTCTGCCGGTCAACCAGAACGGTCGACCGAGCTAGGAGTCGATCGACCGACTCGTTCGATCGACGTGCACAAACATGCACGCCAGTCTGGCTGGAGGGCCGGTCGACCGGGACGGTCGACCGTCCAGAGAGCTTTGCTCTCTGGAAAGGCCCCGATTGACCGGGCGGTCGACCGGACAGAGAGCCTGCTCTCTGTATCCAGGCCACGGTCGACCGGCCGGTCAACTGAGGCTCCAACGGTCAGAAATCGAACCGTTGGCGGTCGACCGGGCCTGTCGACCGACAGCCGTCAGGACTGAAAAATTGCCCCAACGGCTAGTTTTTCTAGCCCTATAAAAGAGGGGCTTTGTGGGCTGTTTTAGCCAAGATTTGAAAGTGGGTTTTGAGCCAGTTTTTCCTACTCTATTAAGAGGTTTTTCTCAACTTATTTGAGAGCAAGTATTTCCAACAAAAAGGGGAGTTTATCAAGAGTGTTTTTCAAAGTGATTTCTTATGTTTTCCTCCACACATTTCATCCTTGTTTTTCTCACAAATACTTGAGCCATCCATTGATATATTCATCCAATAGGAGTGTTGTTGTGAGATTGTTTTTAGGTGATCAAAGTGTTGTGATCACCAAAGACTTCATCCTTGCTTTGAGGAGGCGGACGTGTGTGTTCGCATTGTTTCGGGTTCTAGTGGGAACTCGGTGTTTGAGGTGCGGCCTCGGCGAGCTAGTGGGCTTGCGGTGTGTTCTTGCGGGAACAAGAGAGGGGCTAGAGAGTCCAAAGAGCTTGTAGGTATTGCGGCACCAAGTGATCCGGTGGGATCGATTTTAGTGAAAATCCTTCATAGTGTTGAAGGCGGGGACGTAGAGCAAGTGTGCTCGAACCTCGAAACAAATCTCCCGTGTTTGCGATTGCTCTCTCTATCTCTTACTTGTTTATATCTTGCATGCTATTATTGTGTTTATCTTTATATGCTTGATATACATTGTGTGCTTAATTGTTATATGCTAGGGGATTGTTTGCTAACATTTGTATTCAACCAAGAGAGCCAACGCGACACCTCAACTCTTATCTAGAGGAATCTTGAGGAGTTAGTCCAGAGCCCTTCACGGGGAATCCGTCTACAGTCTTGTGTTATACGTGGTGTTTAGTTTAAGAAGTTTTTAGTTTGCATTAATAAGTTTTAATTCCGCATTATTTGACCATTAGATTAGCCATCACCTATTCACCCCTCCTCTAAGTGATTACAATTGGTATCAGAGCCACGTGCTCTTGATTTGGGTCTTACAACCTAGAGTTAAAGATCCTCATTTATAGATAATCACAATATTTGTTTACACATACATGGATTTCATGTCACCTCCCACCTTCGACATTCTTAACATCCAAACTTGGAAGGTTAAGATGTCTATGTACCTTAAAGGCCTAGGCATTCATGTTTATCTTGCTACCATTAAAGATTCATATGTTAATAATAGTAAGTATATTGAGGCTAACTCAAAAGCCATTCATGTTTTGAAGAGTACCCTAAACAATGATTATTTATGTAGGGTTGTTAATCTTGACTCGGCTTTTGTAGTATGGAACACAATTCTCTCCCTTGGCGAAAATGAACAATATTATGTGGGGAGCGACTCGGATGTTGAAAGTGACGCTTCCAACGTGTGCTACATGGTCCAAGGGGATAACCCCCTTGAGGTAACTACCGAATCCGAGGTAGATGAAGATGTTGATATGTCATATGATGAGCTTACATCCTTTTGTCAACAACTTCTTGAAAAATATGACATGCTTAGAAAGGATAACAAAAATTTGAAAAAGAAATTTGATTGCATGTTAAAAGAAAATGTTTCTTTTAAAAATAAAGTTGCATGCATTGAAAAAGAAAATGAAAGTTTGAAAAATGAAAATATTTCCTTGCTTTCGAAATTGAATGATTTATGTGAAGGAAATACTTCATTGAAAAATAAAACAGTTTTGGTAGAAAAACAAAAGGAAATTGCTTTGAATGAAAACACTTCTTTGAAAAGAAAAATTGTAGAAAAAGAAAAAGAAAATATTTCTAAAAAGAATAAGAAAAATGATTCACATTCTCACCATGCTTTACATGCCACTATTGATAAAAATGAGATTAAAGTTTTGAAAAATAAAATTGATTGTTTAAGCTCAACTTTGAGCAAATGTGCTTTTAACCATTCTAGATTGGAGTCCTTATTTTTAAAGAAACAAACTCCACATATTCATGCACATCACCCACATCATGCATATGTACACTTTGCACGCCACGATCACACTCATACACATATGCATCCTAGAGTGTATAAGTGTACACATTGCGGCCGCAAAGGCCATTTAGTAACGTTTTGTTTTGATAAGATACATCATATTAATTTTGCTAAGAAAAATGTTTGGGTTCCATTAGATGCTAACCCCCGTGGACCCAAAGAAAATGGGTACCAAAATCCCCACCTTATGTATTTGATGTAAGTGCGGGCTCTCACAAAACGTGAGAGGGATGGTGCCTTGGTGGTGGATGCACATGGACATGATGGACACACATTTGATGCACCGCTATCAAGGAGGTTTGGTGGGATAACCACCATGTTTTGGAGAATGAGAGCATAGTTCTTTGGTTTGGTAACTATCTCTAAAACTCCTAATTTATTTACATGCTTTTTCTTATATGATATTTTTAGCATGTTCATATTTTATTTGTTTTGTGCTTCATGTGGTAAAAACATGGTTAGATGTAGTATTTGTCAAAACTTGGATACATACATATACAAGTAGTGAGCAACAAATTGATTCATATATGTTTGCACTTCATTATTCATTTGTACTCACTATATGCACATGTATAGCCTAGTTTTGATGATTTCCTCATTTACACTTGTTTTGCCTATTTTCATGTTTTACTTCATGTATATGTATTTTGTATTCAAATCTAATAAATATACATGTATACCCTTGAGTCTCTTGCCTTCATGCAAATTATATCATGACTCTTTTTATGTTTGGGATATGTATGCATATTATTAAGTTTTGGATAAAAACATACATATACCTAGAAGGTTGTTTTTAAGATGAAAAATGAATTTTTATGATTTTCATCTTTATATGAAAAATGATTTGTGATAAATGATATTCATATTTGTTTTGAGCTTTATTGACTAATTTTCATGAATATGCTATTCACATGTTGTTTGTACACTCATATTTAATTTTTTTTCTCATGACTATGTTTTCATGAGTCTTTATGAATTTTATAGATCTTGAGTGACAACTCCTATGTATTTAGTATGTTTCATGATATACATATTATTTGATTTCATGTTTTGAAGGACTTTAACTAGTTTTTCAAAAAATTACTTTAACTAGTTATTTATTCTTCATTTGGTAGTGTTTTTTTTAAATAATATATTTTCAAACCCTAGTTTTTGAAAACCCCTACCAACCCCGTTATGGGTGGACGGATGGGCAAGTATGCCTTGTAAGCCTTATTGAAAATCCTTTATCTTGTGCATAAAAAGGGTGGATTTCTATGAGTTATACACTAATTTTACTTCAAAATCTCAATTGGTATCATAATTTCATTTGGTATCACAATTGATATATTTTGTATATTCATAATCTTGTTTATATATATATATGTATGCCTTCAATTTCAACTTATATCAATTTCTATTGGTATTATCATTTTTTCATACATATATATGATTTGTTTATGCTTGATTTAAAATTGGTTTACATGTTTAAAGCACAAAGTTTGTTTATGCTAAGCTTGATTCAAATCCTTATTTCCAATTGGTATCTCAATTGATACTTTAATAAGCTTATGCATTATTTTTAAAATTGGTATTTTTATTAATATCAAAAATGTGCAATAATCTTCAATTGGTATCTATTGATTTCAATTGGTATCCATATAGTTCTATTGGTATCAATATATTTCTTATTTTGTTTTAAAATTCAAAATATGCAATGTTTATTTACATTTGGCATCTTAAAATTCGATTTACTAAGATATCTCAAAATTTGTTTTATTGAGAAAATTCAAAATTTTGTTTTAATAAGAAATATTAAAATGTTTTGATGTATATTGCCTATATGCAACAGGAGCTTAACATCTCTTCTACATATAGATTCATGATGAGTGTATCTTATATTGAGGAGCTTGACAACTCTTCTTTATGCGATACACGTATGTAGGGGGAGCTTCACGTCTCCTCTTATGCATTGCATATTATGCGTTATGTGAGTTAGGGCTTGTCATCCCATCTTCATGTAATGCATATATGTAGGGAAGTTAACTTAGCGTCTTCCTCTTCATGATTGTATATCGCATATATCCTTATTATTGATTTGTTTAATGTCACCCCTTTGTTGATTTTTTTTGCTTTTGACAAAAAGGGGGAGAACATTGTTTTGTTTTTTACTTTAACCCCTTTGTTGATGATTGACAAAAAGGGGGAGAAGTATTTGAGCATATATGCATGTTTTAGAAAAGAATTTCTTGTTTATGCATATTGTTTTATTTTGCAAATAAGAGAAAAAGAATTTGATGTGTTTCATGCTTGTTTATACATGTTTATCTCCTTGTATTTGCATACATGTTTATGAGCTTTCATTGCATATATTATTGTTTATTGTGATGCAAGAGTTAAGGGGGAGCTTCCTTGAAGCTTTACTTTAAGCCATGCATATATAACTCCATGAGTTTTGTCATCATCAAAAAGGGGGAGATTGTTGGCCCAAAGGCCCATCACTCTAGTTTTGATGATGATCAACTCATGTAGTTGTTGGCCCAAAGGCCTTCCACTCTAGTTTTGATGATGATTAACTCATGTAGTTATGTGTACTAATTATCTTGTGATTTTAGTTTCAGTTTATTAATCAAGATATTAGTTGGTGTTTAGCTTCAACAAGATGAATTGGAAGCTTGCACATGTTGATTCAAGAGCCCGCGCATCAAAGATCATACATTGCACTTGCTCGGTGAATCAAGAGTTTTTGGATCGAGCCTACTTGGAGATTGCGCTCTAGCTTGGAGATTGCGCTCTACAAGAAGACTTAGGTATCCATAGCTTTAGTTTTGAGTTTAGATCCCAAATTGTAAAGATTAGAATAGTATGATAAGCTCAAGTTCACAACACACACCTTTCATGTTTTGATTTTCGGTTTTAGGTTTAACCGATCTTGGTTTTCAAGAATAGATTTTTTATCAAAACAAGTTTACATGGTTTATGTATATTAGATTTGTTCTATATACATGCATGCTTCAATTGTTTAGACAAACTTTGTTTGATAATCTATTCCATGTGTTTTATGTTTTGGTATTTACAACAAAACATATTTTTGGACTTAATGACAAAAATCATGATATATAAATGTTTCTTGTATATTGAATTTCTATTCATATACAACATGCTTCAAAATGTTTAAATATTATATTTTTGTATTTCAGATAGGTTTTGGACAATGTGTATTTTCTATTCAAAATCCGAGTTTTAGAAAATACAAGTTTTGGTTTTTGATAAATATGATAAGATACAAAAATAGTTTTAATTGCTTGATATTTGAGTCAAAACTTTTATCACATGTTTATATATCAATGCAAAATGCTAAAACTATTTTTGGGGATTTTTAGTAATTTATAAGAATTTATTTGACATTAATTTTCCTCAGATTTCAGACCTGACTTTTATCTGCCAGGCTTGGCCGGTCGACTGGTACGGTCGACCGCACCAAAGAAGCCAGTCGACCGTTCCGGTTGACCGACGTGCACGGATACGTGCATGCTGGCTGACTCTGTAGCCGGTCGACCGAAGCGGTCGACCGACGGAGAGCTGTTGGATCTCAGGAATTCTCGGTCGACCGAGGCGGTCGACCGGTAGCCAAAACGGTTCTAAATTTGACCGTTGGGCGGTCGACCGTCCCGGTCGACCGAAAGGCTATTTCTGGCAAAAGTTCTGTAAACGGCTATTTTCTGTAATTGCCTATAAATACCCCATTTGAGAGAGGTTTTCTCTAAGATTTTTTTGTGCGAATTTTTGCTGATTCTCTGGTGTTTTCAAAGCAATCAAAAGAAGTTTTTGAGCTTGAATTGAACAATCCATTTGGTGTTTTCATTAGGGTTTGGAAAATCAAAGAAAGGGTTTTTGGGAAAGAATTTAGATTGAACTATTCTATCTTGATTTCTTAATTTTTCCCAAGAATTTTCTTTGTGATTTCTGATTTCCATTCCTTTGGTTTTCTCCACACTTGAGCTAAAAATCTACTATCTATATTTATAGGTTATTTGTGTGGAAGAAGAAGTTGTTTGTGGTTGTTGTTGTGACCACCAAGTTGTAACCCAATCTTTTCTTAGCTTTGTGCTTTGGGTTGTATCCCTCTAGTTGAGAGGTGATCCTTGTATTGGTTGGTGATTGGGAGTTTGTTGTATTGGTTTGGAATTTGCCTCAAGGAGGAGGTTGTGATTGTTGGAGTTTGCCTCAAGGAGGAGGTTGTGTTGGTTGGCTTGGATTTGTGCCTCAGGGAGGAGGTTGTAAAGAGAGGAGTTGGGTACTCCTTGTAAAGGGTCCTAACTGGACGAGCTAGTGGAAATCCTTCGTGTGTCGAAGGCGGGGATGTAGAGCTGGGTGCTCGAACCTCGATAACATATCTTGTTGTTTGCGCTTGATCCATTGGCTCTCTCTATCTCTCTCTTTACTTTGTGCCTTGCCTTATTCATATTGTGCATTCATATTTGCTTGGCTTGGTTGTGTGTGAATCATTTGTTGATCACACTTGAGTGTAATTTGCATTAAGTTATTAAATTCCGCATTTAGTTCATAGATTAGCATTGTCACCTATTCACCCCCCCTCTAGGTGACTTTTCAATTGGTATCAGAGCTAGCGCTCCTGATATTTAGGTTTAACCACCTAGGAGTGTGATCTTGGTTTGCTAATCTTCATTTGCATCTCATTTGCACTCATACTAGTTTGCTCTCATGGCTAGCCCTCCTATGTTTGACCATACTAGACTTGACTCTTGGAAAGTTAACATGACTAGATATTTAAAAACACTAGGTCATCTAGTTTATCAAGCCATCACCATAGAAGCCCTCCCAAATACTAGTAAGCATAAGAAGGCCAATGCACTTGCACTTCAAACACTTAGAGCATCTTTTGATAATAATCTCTTACTTGTTTTTGATAGTTTTAACTCGGCTTTTGCAGTTTGGAGCGTATTGACATCTCCGGAGCTTCCAAGGATCATCAACAATATGAGGAGATCTAGGAGAGATGTATCCGAAGAGCCTTGTTTCATGGCATATGGGAATGACTCCCATGAGGTACAATCGGACTCTCAAATACATGATAGCTCTAGCTCTTATTGCCATGGATGTTTTGAGGTTCAAAATTTAAATGTTGAACTTGCTTCTAAGCTTGAAAAATTCTTAGAAAAACATAACTCTTTGAAAGAAAAACATTTTGATTTACAAAAAGAAATGAAGGATTTATGCTCTACTTTTGAAACCGTTTTGCAAGAGAAAGAAGAGATTACTAGTGAATGTGACTCACTAAGATCTCAACTAGACATTGCTTTAAAAGAAATTGAAGTTTTAAAAGGCAAAAATGATTGTGATGATATTTTGGAGCACAATGAGATTTTATCCTCAAGATTGGATTGTGTTTTCAAAGAAAACCTTACTTTGAAAAATAAAATTGATTCTATTACTAAAGAATTGAATTTGGTTTTGATTAAAAATAAATCTTTGCAAAATGATATTGATATTCATGTTTGCCATGCTAGTGTAGCTTCTACTTCTTGCACACCTATTGCATGCTCCACTTTGTCTTCTAGCATAGAAAATGATATAAATAATTTGAAGAAAAGTGTTGATTATTTGGGCTCCACTTTGAGCCATTGTGCCATGAATCACACACGATTGGAAACCTTGGTTCGCAAGAAACAAGTTCCAACCTTGCATGCACACCCATCTAGGCATACACATACTTTTCATGATCACCACCATCATATGTATGCTCACGTGTACACATGTACACATTGTGGTCGAAAAGGCCATCTTGCTAGATTTTGTTATGATCTTTTACATGTTAAAAACTTAGCAACTAATTTTGTTTGGGTTAGAAAAGATGCTAACCCCCGTGGACCCACAAGAAAATGGGTACCAAGATCTACCTCTTTGATGTTTGGTGTAGGTGGAGGCTCTCGCATCACGTGAGAGATTTGGTGCCTTGAGGTGGATGCGTTCTAAGCTTAAAAGAGAATTATTTGGATGCTTCACACTCAAGGAAACTTGGTGGAGAGGACCACCATTGGTTTGGAGAACTAGAGAAGAACCTTCATTACTTTTGGTATCATTCTCTAACTCCCACTTATTTGCATGCTTTTCATGTTCATCTATTTGTAGCATGTTATGTTTTATTGTTCATTATGCTTGTGCTATGGTCATTAGACTAATGTTATACATGTTTAGTTATTTGAGCACCCATGTTTCATATGGATCTATATTTAGTGTTCACACCTTGTTTAAACTAACATGTATGCCCTAAATCTAATGCACATGCATATGCATAAAGATCATATGATTTTTATGTTTCTATGATTTTTTGTTTTAATGATTCGTGTTTTTTATTATCATAATCATATTGATTGTTGACCCGTTTCATGCTTCATGTTTTGACAACTTGCTTGAATGATAGTTTTCATTAAGATTAGGATTTATACTTGTACAACTAGTGAGCTACAAATAAACCTTTATATATGTTTGTGCTTGAACGCTCATTTGTATTCACTTGATGTACTAGTATAGTCTAGTTTTGATGATTATTACATTTGACTTGTATTCACTATCTTACATGTTTTGTTTTAACTTTATGTATATGTCCATCTTATCCAAACTATCATTTATACATATACATCCTTGAGCCACGTGCCTTCATGCATATACTTTTGTGGACTCATTGTGTTTAGGATATGTATGTATACTTTAGTTTGTACATGACATGCATATGCCTTGAAGTTTAAATCGTTTGGATGAATTTCATGTTTGCTAAGCGATTTCACATGTATGATGAATCTCATATTTTTAAGATGATTTCAATTAGTGATTTCACATGAATTTCATGTTTTTAATTTTGAGCTTGATTGTCCATTTTCATGTTAATATGTTTCTCACAACACTTGTACACTCACTCTATTTATGTTTTCTCATGACTTAGTTTTCATGAGTACAAGTTATGCTATATGGATTTTGAGTGTTTTAGTGCCATGTGGTTTACATGTGTCTTCATGAAAATTTTTTTTGGATCTCATACTAGTTGATTCATATAACTAGTTATGATATTCTTCCTTGGTAGAGATTTTCAAACATACTACATTTTCAAACCTAGATTTGAAAACCCCTACCTTCTATGGGCGGTTGGATGGGAGATCATGTTCTTGTATGCTTTATAATGAAAATCCTTTTTATCTTGAACCATGATTGGGTGGTAGGTTATATGAGATATACACTTGTATTTATTGTTGTTTCAATTGGTATCATTGAACTCTTTCAATTGGTATCAATATGACATCTTTTTGTATACTCATATATGTTTGTATTTTATATATGTATGCTTGCACTTCATATAGAATCAAATTTCAATTGATATCTATCTTTTACATACATATATAGATGATTTATTTGTGCTTATTATATCCCTATATCTTGAAGCACAAATTTTGTTTATGCTTAGCTTGAACTTTTCAAATTGAAACAATGTTAAAGCAAATTTTCAATTGATTTAATTTTCAATTGGTATCTTATTTCAAGCATATGCATATTTTCATGTGGTATTTCATAAAGGGGGAGAAACTAGTATTTTATTTTTTTTAAAAATTGGTATTTTATCTTTCAATTGATATTTTTTTTGGTATTCCACTCCCTTGCTTTATGATAGAAAATAAAGATTTCAATTGGCAAAGAAATAATTTCAATTGGTATCTAGTTTGTTTGTTTACAATTGGTAGGTTATTTGTTTACTTACTAATTGGTATCAAGATTTTCATTTTTTTTGTGTTTTCAATTGGTATATGTTCTCGTTTTGATTTCAATTGATTTGTTGTTTTTCAATTGGTATCAATATACACTTCATTGCCACATTTTTTTTTGGTATCATATTTGATTTAACCCTTTATTAGTTCTTTACTTTGAACAAAAAGGGGGAGAAAAATTTATTGTTTTTGCTTTTATTTTTAACCCTTTTTGATGATTGACAAAAAGGGGGAGAAGAATTTGAGTTTTATATGCATATTTGTGTTTGCATATAATTTACATTTGATGAAAAGAAGCCTTGTTTATATGCATGTCTATGCATGCTTTATGTGCATGTTTTATGTTTCATTTTAATTGGTATCAAGGGCATGTTTATATGTGTTTTAAGAACATTCATTGCATATCTTATATGTTTTATTGTTATGCATGAGTTAAGGGGGAGCTTCTTTGAAGCTTTACTTTAATCCATGCATATATAACTCCATGAGTTTTGTCATCATCAAAAAGGGGAGATTGTTGGCCCAAAGGCCTTCCACTCTAGTTTTGATGATGATTAACTCATGTAGTTATGTGTACTAATTATCTTGTGATTTTAGTTTCAGTTTATTAATCAAGATATTAGTTGGTGTTTAGCTTCAACAAGATGAATTGGAAGCTTGCACATGTTGATTCAAGAGCCCGCGCATCAAAGATCATACATTGCACTTGCTCGGTGAATCAAGAGTTTTTGATCGAGCCTACTTGGAGATTGCGCTCTAACTTGGAGATTGCGCTCTACAAGAAGACTTAGGTATCCATAGCTTTAGTTTTGAGTTTAGGTCCCAAATTGTAAAGATTAGAATAGTATGATAAGCTCAAGTTCACAACACACACCTTTCATGTTTTGATTTTCGGTTTTAGGTTTAACCGATCTTGGTTTTCATGAATAGATTTTTTATCAAAACAAGTTTACATGGTTTATGTATATTAGATTTGTTCTATATACATGCATGCTTCAATTGTTTAGACAAACTTTGTTTGATAATCTATTCCATGTGTTTTATGTTTTGGTATTTACAACAAAACATATTTTTGGACTTAATGACAAAAATCATGAAATATAAATGTTTCTTGTATATTGAATTTCTATTCATATACAACATGCTTCAAAATGTTTAAATATCATATTTTTGTATTTCAGATAGGTTTTGGACAATGTGTATTTTCTATTCAAAATCCGAGTTTTAGAAAATACAAGTTTTGGTTTTTGATAAATATGATAAGATACAAAAATAGTTTTAATTGCTTGATATTTGAGTCAAAACTTTTATCACATGTTTATATATCAATGCAAAATGCTAAAACTATTTTTGGGGATTTTTAGTAATTTATAAGAATTTATTTGACATTAATTTTCCTCAGATTTCAGACCTGACTTTTGTCTGCCAGGCTTGGCCGGTCGACTGGTACGGTCGACCGCACCAAAGAAGCCAGTCGACCGTTCCGGTTGACCGACGTGCACGGATACGTGCACGCTGGCTGACTCTGTAGCCGGTCGACCGAAGCGGTCGACCGACGGAGAGCTGTTGGCTCTCAGGAATTCTCGGTCGACCGAGGCGGTCGACCGGTAGCCACAACGGTTCTAAATTTGACCGTTGGGCGGTCGACCGTCCCGGTCGACCGGAAGGCTATTTCTGACAAAAGTTCTGTAAACGGCTATTTTCTGTAATTGCCTATAAATACCCCATTTGAGAGAGGTTTTCTCTAAGATTTTTTTGTGCGAATTTTTGCTGATTCTCTGGTGTTTTCAAAGCAATCAAAAGAAGTTTTTGAGCTTGAATTGAACAATCCATTTGGTGTTTTCATTAGGGTTGGAAAATCAAAGAAAGGGTTTTTGGGAAAGAATTTAGATTGAACTATTCTATCTTGATTTCTTGATTTTTCCCAAGAATTTTCTTTGTGATTTCTGATTTCCATTCCTTTGGTTTTCTCCACACTTGAGCTAAAAATCTACTATCTATATCTATAGATTATTTGTGTGGAAGAAGAAGTTGTTTGTGGTTGTTGTTGTGACCACCAAGTTGTAACCCAATCTTTTCTTAGCTTTGTGCTTTGGGTTGTATCCCTCTAGTTGAGAGGTGATCCTTGTATTGGTTGGTGATTGGGAGTTTGTTGTATTGGTTTGGAATTTGCCTCAAGGAGGAGGTTGTGATTGTTGGAGTTTGCCTCAAGGAGGAGGTTGTGTTGGTTGGCTTGGATTTGTGCCTCAGGGAGGAGGTTGTAAAGAGAGGAGTTGGGTACTCCTTGTAAAGGGTCCTAAGTGGACGAGCTAGTGGAAATCCTTCGTGTGTCGAAGGCGGGGATGTAGAGCTGGGTGCTCGAACCTCGATAACATATCTTGTTGTTTGCGCTTGATCCATTGGCTCTCTCTATCTCTCTCTTTACTTTGTGCCTTGCCTTATTCATATTGTGCATTCATATTTGCTTGGCTTGGTTGTGTGTGAATCATTTGTTGATCACACTTGAGTGTAATTTGCATTAAGTTATTAAATTCCGCATTTAGTTCATAGATTAGCATTGTCACCTATTCACCCCCCCTCTAGGTGACTTTTCAGTAGTTATAGTACTAATGATCTTGTGTTTAATTAGTCTCAGATTTATGATCAAGATCTTAGTTGGTGTTTAGCTTCAACAAAGGATTCAAAGTCAAGTTTTGGAGATACCACGGTTTGATTCAAGAGCCTATGCATCAAGACCACATCAAGTACTCAAGAGGAGTGTAGCTCGTTGGATCAAGTTTGAACCAAGTCAAGAAGATGAGAAGACTTCAAGTGAAGACCTTCAAGATCAAGACTTGAGTCTAGGTTTGTTTTTATAAGATTTTGTTTTAGATTAAAAAGTAAAGGATAGAATAGTTGGTGGATTGCTCAAGTATACCTTATACACACACACACTCTTGATTTAGATGAGTTTTCATAAAAGAATTTTTATTTTGGAAAAATACAAAAGAGTTTTCTTTTTGGAAAAATACCGGTTTGATTTATGGAATTCAAAGTATACATGTCTTTAACCAAAACCATGTTTAAGTGCTTATTGTCAAAAACATAGATATTTCACCATGTATATGTAGTGGATCATATCCATACACTCTATACTTTAAAAGAGTTTAAAATATCTTATTTTTGTATTTGGAGAAGTTTTGAAAAAATCTATTTTGGAAAAAAAAACAGTTTTTGTTTTTAGCCAAAATTTTTGAGTTACAAAAATAGTTCAAATTGTTTGTAACATATCTTGATTTTACTCAAACATGTTTGTTTATCAAAGTATAATACTAAACCTATTTTTGTAGATTTTTCGTGAATTTATGGGATTTTATTTTGGATAAAAAGTCAACGTTTTTAATCCCCATAACTGTCCTGACCTGGCTTCTGCCGGTCGACCGGACCGGTCGACCGAGTTAGGAGTCGGTCGACCGACTCGGTCGACCGACGTGCACAAACATGCACGCTAGTCTGGCTGGAGGGCCGGTCGACCGTCCAGAGAGCTCTGCTCTCTGGAAAGGCCCCGGTCGACCGGGCGGTCGACAGACAGAGAGCCTGCTCTCTGTATCTAAGCCACGGTCGACCGGCCGGTCGACCGAGGCTCCAACGGTTAGAAATCTGACCGTTGGCAGTCGACCGGGCCGGTCGACCGACAGCCGTTGACCGACAGCCGTCAGGGCTGAAAAATTGCCCCAACGGCTAGTTTTTCTAGCCCTATAAAAGAGGGGCTTTGTGGGCTGTTTTAGCTAAGATTTGAAAGTGGGTTTTGAGCCAGTTTTTTCTACTCTATTAAGAGGTTTTTTTCCACTTATTTGAGAGCAAATATTTCCAACAAAAAGGGGAGTTTATCAAGAGTGTTTTTCAAAGTGATTTCTTGTGTTTTCCTCCACACATTCCATCCTTGTTTTTCTCACAAACACTTGAGCCATCATTGATATATTCATCCTATAGGAGTGTTGTTGTGAGATTGTTTTTAGGTGATCAAAGTGTTGTGATCGCCAACGACTTCATCCTTGCTTTGGGGAGGCGGACGTGTGTGTTCGCATTGTTTCGGGTTCTAGTGGGAACTCGGTGTTTGAGGTGCGGCCTCGGCGAGCTAGTGGGCTTGTGGTGTGTTCTTGCGGGAAAAAGAGAGGGACTAGAGAGTCCAAAGAGCTTGTAGGTGTTGCCGCACCAAGTGATCCGGTGGGATCGATTTTAGTGGAAATCCTTCATAGTGTTGAAGGCGGGGACGTAGAGCAAGTGTGCTTGAACCTCGAAACAAATCTCCCGTGTTTGCGATTGCTCTCTCTCTCTATCTCTTACTTGTTTATATTTTGCATGCTATTATTGTATTTATCTTTATATGCTTGATATACATTGTGTGCTTAATTGTTATATACTTGGGGATTGTTTGCTAACACTTGTATTCAACCAAGAGAGCCAACGCGGCACCTCAACTCTTATCTAGAGGAATCTTGAGGAGTTAGTCCAGAGCCCTTCACGGGGAATCCGACTACACTCTTGTGTTATACGTGGTATTTAGTTTAAGAAGTTTTTAGTTTGCATTAATAAGTTTTAATTCTGTATTATTTGACCATTAGATTAGCCATCACCTATTCACGCCCCCTCTAGGTGATTACAATATTTAGAAAGTTAAGATGTCCATGTACCTTATAACACTAGTAATGCATGTTTAGCTTGCCACTACCAAGAAATATTATCTTGGTAATGACAATGATTGAGTTGGAACCTTCACAAAAAATACAGAATTTTAGAGCTTAAGAATAAATAGTGCAAGGTGCTCAATACTACCGCGATAGCAAGTGGCTATGCGGGTCGTGATCCACAAGGAGGGAACTAGCGATGGAAGCTTTTTAGTAAGTTCTCTTTTATACTATAAAGAATGGTTAAAGATCTTCTTTTTTAGTTCTTTCAATGAAAAGGAAAAATAAGTTAAAGTTAAGTTAAAAAGAAAGTGGTAGATTGAGAAGGTGGAGAAAATAGAAAATAGATATTTACAAAGAAATTAAAAAGAGTAATAAAAAAGTTGGGTGTTGATGATGTTGGTGATCTAAACTAAAGAATTAAAAGGAAAAAAAAAGCTAAAAGAAATACTTGCCTCCTCTGGTTGATGACTTACCTGGAACCCTTGCATGTTTTATCTTGCTTCGGAGGCAATCAACATATAACCCATAAGATCGAGCCCAGTCTCCATTCGCATTACATCATCAAGACGAACAAGAATGAAATGATGCAAAATCTTGAGGAGGAGAACATCATCATGAAATATCGGTGGCACTCACACAAACATGACTATATTGATGTTTCTAGGTTCACTTGGACATTCATCAAAACCAAAAGAGAAAAAGTAGAAATAGAAGGAGAATATATAAACAAGAAAAACATGAAGATGTTACCTTTGATTACTTGTAGAAACGATGAAAGAAAGGAGGAGGTTACATTGGTGTCACTCTCAATATAAGTCTCTCTCTCTTACTTACATGAATCTCAGTCTAACCTATGCTTACAAAGAAATAAAAAAATTACATAAAAAGAAAATAAAAACCTACACTAAAAAGAATGAAAAACTGGCCTAACTTCTACTCTCTGCTTGGTCCTTTCATTTGCCTTTGAGATTGCAGGTATTTATAGAAGAAATGCAGAGGGTAGAGGAGTATGAAGATAGGGGAAGCTGATTATTTCTGAAGTTGAATCTCCCCTTATCTCCAAACTTGATTTGATGTGGATATTCAGTTCTGATCTGCAGCTTGTTGGCGTATTGATTACTGAATATAACTTATCAAATGATAGAATTAGAGATAGTGATCAACTTAGGAGTTGTATCCCTTTAAATCTTCATTCTGGATCATCTTGAATCATCAAATTTGAGTTTGGTAGCGTAAGTTATGATACAAATACTAAAATATATCCAGCCAGAATCAGAGTCAAAATTGCTTCATCGCATCCGTTGATCTTCTCTCTATCTATTCCTCCCTTTGGATTTTGAATTTGGACTTCGTATTTGGCATTATCCTCAGTTGATCTTTAGCTTTAACCACTTGATTCACCTAAAACAGAATTTAACCAACTGAATTTGGGATTATCCTTCTCTAACCAAATAGATCTAGTTAAATCTGAATTTAACTGATATTTATTTGATTTTATCCTCTTTCTCCCCATGATTATCTTCTGCAAAATAGACATTAAGACAACGAATTTAGCAGATTTACTATATGATAAATGTGAAAATGTAATAAAGAATATTGCAATAAATGTGTGCAATCACACCCCCACACCTATCTTTTGCTCGTCCTCGAGAAAAACATCAAAATTTAAATCTAAGAAATTATTAGACCACTTTCGCAGGTCACGCGATTGCACTGAGCATGTGCAACAGGCGATTAAACCTCTAGGTTACTCCTAGAAGACGAGTTCTGTCTCGTGAGGGTTGTCAGTGGATTACACCCACAAAATCCATAAAGAAAGAGAAAAATCTTAGTTTTTGAAAACACATTTTGAAAGAGAAAAATATTTGAAATACTATTGTAAGAATTAAGTAATCTATAAGTTATAGGAAAACTGAAATTTTCATTCCTAAACTTAATCTCTATTCAAAAATTTATTATCAATCAAAGTTAGAAGTCAAATTGTACTTCTCATCTAGTCTATTACTTTACCCTAAGTCATATGCACCTTCGTGACCGTGAAATTTTGACTAAAGATTTTTTAACTCTAACTCTTATGTCTTATTTATTTTTTTTATTTTTTGATGGTATTATTCCTTAGTTCTATTAGGTTTTCTAATCTACCCATATAGCGAACATTTAATCAGTGACTCCCAAACTAAATGGTCTTAGGGCACCAGGTGAGAAGACACCTCAAGGACTTAAGGACTCGAGCAAACAAGGCCACAAAATTAAGAATTTTATTATATCAGCCGCCTTTAGGCGTGAATACTTATGCTTTATGAGGCACAAATACCCAGCTTTATCAGAGAATTTATATATATATATATATATATATATATATATATTTCTTTTTTTCTTTTTTTTAAATAAGGCATAAGAATCTTTATTTTTGAACCCTAAGTGTGTAAGTGTATAAAGCATGCATATATTATCAATGTAAAGATCAAAACTAAAATTACTTTCACAAATTTTTCCTAACCTTAGAATCAAACAAGTAATCTTATTTTGATCAAGTACAAGAAATCCTAATTATGATTCTCCTATTCCTTAAAATTGACTTAATTTCTTACAAAAAATATGTTAAAAATTGTTTCTATATTTAAAAAGTTTTTAAAAGTAAAGAAAATGTTAATAATTTTTTTAGATAAAAGAAAAACCTACGTTATGTTAGAACCCTCCCCCACACCTATTCATGCATTGTCCTCAATGTATGAATTAATGCATAGATGCATGAAAAAGAAGAAAGGGAAGGAAAATATTACCTTAAGGTGATGGTTCCGGTGGTGGTCTGATTGGTCCACGAAATGCGGCTCAATCTAATTTTCGTGGAGTTTGGAGGAACCCACCAGAAACCTCTCTAATATAACCCACTAAAATGATGTATATATGAATGCTTTTTATTAAGAAGTTTATCCTATCTAATTTTTAAATTTTCAAACTAATTTCAGAGTTATTATTATCAACACCTCTGTCCCAAAATAGAGTATGAAAAGATGGAATGATTGATCTGGAATTAGGAAGGACATGAACTACAATCGACTCAGGAAAATGACTGAAGTCAAGTAAAGGTTCAGGAGTCAAAATTTGTTCAGGAAGTGGGTCCAAATTAAGAAGTTGAAACTCGAGTCCACATTCATTTTCCTATAATGGAATGTGACTTTCTAAGATTGGTGATTCAAGTTCAAGAATGACAGGTATGAGAATCAAAACTGACTCTAAAATATTGCTCAAATCATGTAGCAAAATAGGAGTCAATATTGATTCAGAAATTTGAACTTGATCACAAATTTGAGATTCAAGGTCACATTCCTCATTGAGTTCAATTTCGTAAAAATGAGAACTTGCCAATTTGTCAATAGGACTTTCAAAAGTATGAAATTGGTCAAGTTCAATATGATGATCATAGAAGATTGGTGATTCAATTTCCCGATGGACAGGTACAGGATCCAATATGGACCCTGGAGAAGGATTGAAATCAGGTGAAGACATCGGAGTCATTATTGAATCAGGAAGTAGAACTGAATTACCAAGTTGATGTTCAGGATCATAGTCATTCTCAAGTTCAATTTCAGGAAAGGAATGACTTGCCAAAATGTCAATGAAATTTTCAAATTTTAGAGTTTGGACAAGGTCAAATGGGTGTACTGAAATGGAATCTTGTTTTCTAAAACAACATGATTATTTGGCTCTAACAGAATGGTTAGCAACATCAGAAATGGTCAAAGGGTGAAAATGGAGAGTTTTGACCATTATATCTATATCATGATTATGAGTGATTTGAGCCTGAGTCATGGCTTCAAGCAGCTTTTCATAGTCAATTGGTTCATCATTTTGTTGCAATTGGATTTGAAAAGATGAAGTTTTGTTTTAGAATTTATGGTGAAATCGTGAGTCCATCAGATATTGTGATTGTTGCTCAGACTCACGCATACTCATTTCCAAGATTAATGGTTTTCTATTTTGATCTGGTGGAACTAAGTATGATTTTGGAAATATTGTGAAATTGGGGAGGCCTGAAATTTTCGTTCGGCCTCCTGCATGGCTTCTACACTCTTTTCTAGCTCGGATTATTCTTCAATGGGTTGTCTAGAAAAGGAGTATAGGAAGCAAAATTGGAGAATGAATATTATGAAAGTTGTGGACACAGTGGATAAGGAGGACAAGTTGGTTGAAAATTGGACTCGGGAGAGGTGAATCCCATTGACTCTGTGAAGAGTTGGAATTATTTTGAAAATTATGGTCATAAGATTGGGGGCATGGGTTGTATTGATTCGGATAAGTCCAACCCAGTGTATTTGGTTAGTTCATATTGTAAAAAATCTAGTTGGAATTATCTGAGTCAAATGGTGTGAAATATGGATTACCATTAAAATTGAAAAAATTATTGTTATAAGCCATATCACACAAGAAATATTAAACACAAACAAAAAACAAACAAATAAGCAAATAAATAAAAAGAAACAATCTAACCTAAATTAGGGTAGACCTTAGACCTAGACGACTCCTAACTGGTTAGACTGTCCACGGGGGGTATATTGCCGAATCTGACCACAAGTTAATTGGCCAGGTAGGGGCAAGATCGGTGGGAGGTATTCGTGCCTAAGCAATGGGTGTAATTATGCCAAACCAGCAACCTTCAGAATTTCACCCCTCAATCTCCAACCTTAGACACCGATTTGGTAAGAGTCAAATTCTAATCAACTTCCCCTTAGGTCAGTCTTCTATTAAGTCCGAGATGTCCCTAGGGCTAACGTCTACTTAGTTTTAGTTAGGCTTGGGTTAGTGAGTGAGGAGATTGTTTGCACGCTAAAGGAGGGTAATGAGTTTCCCACCTTATCTTATTTATAGGACAAGCCCTTAAGATTGATTGTGTAAAGTGTGCAGGATATAGAAAAGTAACATTCAACAAGCAATAATCACTCAAGAATATTTCCTAAACTATATACTTTGCATACGTACCTTTGTTCCCGCACTCTTCAACAGTAATATAAAATGTAAATGAATTAGACACGTGCCTAAATGCAAAGTCTAAACTATTTTTAGCATTTGACAAACATCATTTTACTGTTGAGGTTAGAAAAAATGCACAGTGAGACAAACAAGAAAATAAATAGCTACAGAATTTTAGCTTTACAATTCAGCCAACCTGCAAAAATACAGGTTAGTAGTTCACTCAGTTTTCCACTAGAATGTAGTAAATCTGAGGGATTTTGGGCTCTGCTTTCTTGAGCAGAGTCCAGGGCCACTTATATGTCCACTGCAGCAAAAATTTTCTTGTTGTTAAACATGTACATCAAGAGCAAAGAAGAAAGTTAACCAACAATATAAACTTAAAAAAGTGAATTACTTACCGTACCTCCCCGGCAACGGCGCCAAAATTTGATTGAGTTGGAACATGCACAAAAAATACAGAATTTTAGAGCTTAAGAATAAAGAGTGCGAGGTGCTGAATACTACCGCAATAGCAAGTGGCTATGCGGGTCGTGATCCACAAGGAGGGACTAGCGATGAAAGCTTTTTAGTAAGTTCTCTTTTATGCTACAAAGAATGGTTAAAGATCTTCTTTTTAGTTCTTTAAAAGAAAGAAAAATAAGTTAAAGTTAAGTTAAAAAGAAAGTGGTAGATTGAGAAGGTGGAGAAAATAGAAAATGGATATTTACAAAGAAATTGAAAAGAGTGATAAAAAAGTTGGGTGTTGATAGTGTTGGTGATCTAAACTAAAGAATTAAAAGAAAAGAAAGAAAAGCTAAAAGAAATACTTACCTCTTCTGGTTGATGACTTACCTGAAATCCTTGCATGTTTTACCTTACTTCGGAGGCGATCAACGTATAACCCATAAGATCGAGCTCAGTCCCCATTCGCATTATATCATCAAGACGAACAAAAATGAAATGATACGGAATCTTGAGGAGAAAAACATCATCATGAAATATCGGTGGCACTCGCACAAACATGGCTATATTGATGCTTCTAGGTTCACTTGGACATTCATCAAAACCAAAAGAGAAAAGTAGAAATAGAAGAAGAACATATAAATAAGAAAAACATGAAGATGTTACCTTTAATTACTTGTAGAAAAGATGAAAGAAAGGAGGAGGTTACATCGGTGTCACTCTCAACGTAAGTCTCTCTCTCTTACTTACATGAATCTCAGTCTAACCTATACTTACAAAGAAATAAAAAAAATACATAAAAGAAAATAAAAACCTACATTAAAAGAATGAAAAACTGGCCTAACTTCTACTCTCTGCTTGGTCCTTCCATTTGCCTTTGAGATTGCAGGTATTTATAAAAGAAATACAGAGGGTAGAGGAGTATGAAGATGGGGTAAGCTGATTATTTCTGAATTTGAATCTCCTCTTATCTCCAAACTTGATTCGATGTGGATATTAAGTTCTGATCTGCAACTTATTGGCGTGTTGATTACTGAATATAACTTAAAATATGACAGAATTAGAGATAGTGATCATCTTAGGAGTTGTAGCCCGTTAAGACTTCTTTCTGGATCATCATGAATCATCATATTTGAGTTTTGGTAGCGAAAGTTATAATACAAATACTAAAATGTATCCAGTCAGACTTCGAGTCAAAATTGCTTCATCTCATCTGTTGATCTTCTCTCTATCTATTTCTCCCTTTGGATTTTGAATTTGGACTCTGTATTTGACGTTATCCACGGTTGATATTTAGCTTTAACCACTTGATTCATCAAAAACTGAATTTAACCAACTGGATTTAGGATCATCCCTCTCTAACCAAATAGATCTAGTTAAATCTGAATTTAACTGATATTTATTTGATTTTATCCTATTTCTCCCCATGATTATCTTTTGCAAAATAGACATTAAGACAAACAATTTAGCAGATTTATTACATATAAATGTGGAAATGTTATAAAGAATAATGCAATAAATATGTGCAATCAGACAAGCATATAGAAGCCAATGCACAAACCCTAGATGCACTAAAGCATTCTCTTAGCAAAGAATATTTATCAATGGTTTCTCATTGTGATTCCGCGTTTACAGTGTGGAATACATTGACCTCTTCTAAGCTTCAAACGACAAACTATGTGGAGAAAGAATCTAGTGAAGATAAGTTCGACCAAGCTTGTTATATGGTCCAATGGAATGACTCCCTTGAGGTAAACTCAGACACTCAACTTGTTGATAGTGCTAGTTCTTCAGATGATGACAATATGGATGATGATGCCTTAAATGAAGAACTTTCCCTATTTTGTGAAAACTTTCTAGAAAAATACAAACTTTTGGAAAAGAAAAGTCTTAAATTAAAAGAAGAAAAAAAGATTTATTTTCAAAGCTAAACATGGTTTTACAAGAGAGGGAGACTCCGTGAAAACCCAACTTGACCTTGTTTTAAAGGAAAATAAAATTTTAAAGAATAAAAATGATTTTGATGAAATTTTGAAGAATAATGAGGTTTTGTCTTCAAACCTTGATTTTGTTATAAAAGAGAACAATTCTTTGAAAAATAAAATTGTTTTGATTTCAAAAAATTTGGAATTTGTTTCAAAAGAAAACACCTCTTTGAAAAATGATTTTGATGCTCATGTTTATCATGCTACTATAGAATTACCATCTATTGATAAGAATGCATGCTCCACTTCTTCTTATAATGTTGAAAATGATATAATTATGTCAAAGAAGAGTGTTGATTGTTTGGGCTCCACTTTGAGCCAATGTGCTATAGATCAGAAGAAATTGGAATCCATGTTTCGCAAGAAATATGCACCTCATATTCATGCACACCATACACGGCATACACATGCTCATCACGCTCATACACATGATTCTATATATGCTCATGTGTACACTTGTACAAATTGTGGACGTACGAGCCACCTTACAAAGTTTTGTTGTGATAGAATACATAATTCAAATTTTGCAAATAAATTTGTTTGGGTTAGGAAAGGTGCTAGCCCCCATGGACCCAATAAGGTATGGGTACCAAAATCTACCCCTATTGTATTTGATGTAGGTGTGGGCTCTCATTTGATGTGAGGGTAATGGTGCCATGATGGTGGATGCGCTTGAGCTTGATGGACACTATATTGGATGCATCACCTTTAATGAAGTTTGGTGGGAGGACCACCATATTTTGGAGACCTAGAGATTAGTCCTATTGGTTTTGGTAGCTATCTCTAACTCCTTATGTTCTTTACATGTTTTTATATTATTGATTTTTAGCATGTTTTGTTTTTTTCATGATTATTATGTTAAAATGCCATGTTAATTAGACTTGTGATATACATATGTAGTATTTGAGATACACCCATGTATATATGGACTATTATTTTTGTATTCTCACTATAATTTAGCTATTGTGTATATCCTAGCTCTATAGTATATGCATTTACCCTAATGATCATGTTTGTTTATGATTTTACACTTCATGTTTTGATTACATGTTTAGATGGAACTTTTATTAAAACTAGTGTTTATACTTGTACAACTAATGAGCCACATTTGTTTATTATGTGTTTGTACTTTATTGCTCATTTATGCCCATTGGATGTACTTGTATAACCTATTTTTGATGATTCTTGCATCTTTATTGTTTTCCCAATTTTTGTACATGTTTTCATAAAAAGGTATTTATCTTCATGTATATGTTAATTTTATCTAAACCTATTGGATATACATGTATATCCTAGAGTCATTTGCTTTTCATGCAAAAAAAATTTTTGGACTCGTTTATGTTTAGGATATGTATGTATACTTTTAGTTTTAACAAAACATACATATACTAACAAAACATACATATACCTTGAAGCGTATTTAGTTTTGATGATTTCTTTCTTTGATAAAAGGAATTTTATTGAGCTTCATTACCTATCGCCATGATTATACTTATTATATAATCTTTACAATTTATGTTCGGTGTTTACTCATGACCTTATTTTCATGAGCATTTATGAGCTTTATAAATCTTGAGTGACCATTTTTGTGTACTTAACAATGTTTTCATGAGATATATAATTTGGTTTCATGTCTTGAAGGATATTTAACCAGTTTTTCAAATATTATTTTAAACTAGTTTCTGAATTTTTCAAATGGTAGAGTTTTTCAAAACTATGCTAAAATATTTTCAAATCATGATGTTAGAAAACTCCTACCTTTCAAGGGTGGATGGTTAGGCGACCATGCCTTGTACACCCTTATTCAATATCTTTTAAAACTTGTACATGAATAGGGTGGTAAGTATGAGTTATACACATGATCTTCATGTTATTTCATTTTTGTGTACTCATATTTGTTTTCTATATATGTATGCTTCAATTTTCAATTAATATCAATTTCAATTGGTATTTCCAATTTCATACATACATATATATGATTTGATTGTGCTTGTTTACAATATCTTTACATTTTTAAAGCACAAATTATGTTTATGTAAAGTTTGAGTTTATTCCAAACGTTAATTGGTATCTATACAAGTTTATACATTGATTTCAATTGGTATTTCAATTGTATTTTGATTAATATTTATTTGGTATCAAAATGTATTTCATGTTTCACCTTCAATTGGTATCAAAATCTACTATTGGTATCTTAAAAAAAAAAATTCTACAAGTGGTACCAATTTTTATTTTGTCAATTACAATTTGATTTCAATGGTATTAAAATTCATTTGGTTGACTACAAGAAATTTCAAAAATTTTTTTAAAAAATGGTTTCAAAATTTGTTGATTTGTTTTGCCTATATGCAAGGGGAGCTTAACATCTCTTCTATATATAGATTCATGTTGAAATGTATTGCACATATAGTAGAGCTTGACTTCTCTTCTTTATGTGGTACACGTGTGTAAGGAGAGCTTAACATTGAAAGTACACCTAGAGGGGATGAATAGGTGTATGGCTAATCTAATGAAAAATGATGCGAATTAAAAACTAATTACAATACACTATATGTAAACAAAGAGTGTAGCAGAATTCCCGGTGAGGAGCTCTGAACTAACTCCTCTTGATTCCTCTAAATAAGAGTTGAGGTGCTATTTGAAGCTCTCTTGGTTCAACACAAGTATGGGCACACACAATCAATATCAAGCATATATGAGATATGAGCAATATGAATCAATGCAAGATATAAAAGAAAGAGTTTAGAGATAGTGGATCAATCACAAACACCGAGATATGTTTCGAGGTTCGAGCCACTGCTCTACGTCCCCGCCTTCACACAGAAGGATTTCCACTATACGTCCACATAGGACTTCCCACACAGGGAACCTCCACTGAGGATTTGAAAAATACAAACTAGGAGTACAAAACTACTCTCTCCAAACCTCTACACAAGAGGCAAGGCACAACAACTATCACCTCACACAAGAGGGATAAGGCACTAAGCCAAACAACAATCACCTCTACACTTAGAGGGATAGGCACAAAGCCAAGACTACAATCTTAATCACCTCTACACTTAGAGGGATGCCAACAAACCCAAATCTCCACAATCACCTCTACACAAGAGGGATAACCACAACACAAAGCAAAGAGTATACAACACTTGGTGGTCTCAACAATCCACAAACCAATTTTCCCACAAAAATAGGATCATATAGATAGGATAGATATGATAGCTCAAGTGTGAGAAAATAAAGTGTTTGGAATGAAAATAACAAAGAAAAACACTTGGGAAAATCTTCAAATAGATATTGAAAACAAGATCAAAACCAATTCCCAAAAGGCTCTCTTTTTCTTTGATTTTTCCAACACTTTAAAACAAATAAAGATAAATCTGTTTAACCCAAAAATTCTTTGAAATCTTGCTGCTAAAAAACTTGTAAAGATGGGAAAAATTGCTCTCTAAAAACTTGTTGAAATCAACTCAAGAGAAGGCATATATATAGCCTCTCAAAAATCTGCCCGTTGGTAGTTTGGAAAGGTCAAAATGACCTTCTAGTTGACCACCGGGTCAACCAGCCAACGGTCATTTTTTTGACCGTTGTGCCTCCGGTCGACCGCCCGGTCGACCGGGCCAAGCCATCGATCGATCGCCCAGTCGACCGGGCCAAGCCATCGGTCGACCGCCCGGTCGACCGGCTAGCACCCGAGAGTGGGGTGCTTTCAGTTGGTCGACCGCGCGGTCGACCGGCTTCTGTGGCTGGCCATGTGCATGTCCTCGTGCACATCGGTCGACCGCTCCGGTCGACCGCCAGTGTGTGTGGCTGGGAAATCTGGAACTTAAAACTTAGGTTATTTAATACCAATTAAATCTCATAAAATCACATAAATTTCACAAAAATAAGTTCTTATAAGATCTTTGAATACCAAACATGTGTGACTAAAAATCAACACATATTACAAACTATTTGAACCATTTTTGTGATATAGAAATTAGGCTTTAAACCAAACTCGGTATTTTCCAAAAACTAAACTTTGAAATGGAAATCCGATTTTTTCAAAATTTATGAAAACATGATATTGAAACAAATTTGAAGCATATTGTATATGGATAGAATCCAATATACATATAAGATACATATCTATGTTTTTGACAAGAAATCTAAAAATAAGTTTTGTTTAAATCCAAAACTCTAAACACATGAAATAGACAATCAAAGTAAGTTTTTCTAAATAGATGAAGCATAGATGTATATAGATCAAATCTAATATACATTAAACCATGTAAACTTGTTTTGATTCTATCTATCTATGAAAACCATATATATGAAAATCGAAACTGGTTAAACCGAAAACCAAACAAATTGAAACTTGTGTGTGTGTGTGTATGAACTTGAGCATATCAATACTATCACCTTTACACAAATCAAAACATAAACTAAACAAACCGAAGTCTTCTTGTCTCCAAGCCGACTCGATCTAAACGCGATCCAACAAGCTTGACTCCAACCGAGTGCTATATGCGATCTTGACGCGCTAGCTCTTGAATCCACATATGTTAGCTCCCAAAACTCCTTTGTTGAAGCTAATCACCTACTAAGATCTTGATCAAATATCTGAGACTTAATTAAACATAAGATCATTAGTATTATAACTATATGAGTTAATCATCATCAAAACTAAAGTGATGGGCCTTTGGGCAATAATCTCTCCCTTTTTGATGATGACAAAACTCATAGAGTTATATATGCATGGATTAAAGATAAGCTTCATAGAAGCTCCCTCTTAACTCATGCATAGCATAAACAATAAAGATATTCAATAAAGTGCATAAACTAAACAACATACTTCTCCCCTTTTTTGACATATATGTATAAACAACAAATATAAACATGCGTATATAAACTCTCCAAATATTTCTCCCTCTTTTTGTCAATTCATCAACAAAGGGGCGAAAACAAATCAAACAATAAATTTATATATGTGATATAACATTCATGAAGAGGAGAGATGCAAAGTTAACTCCCCTTGCATACATTCATTTATATGAAAAGAGATGACTAGACCCTAACTATATAAAGCATAATATACATTATATAAGTGGAGATGTGAAACTCTCCCTACACACGTGTATCACATAAAGAAGGGATGTCAGGCTCCTCAATGTGATATACACTCAACATGAATCTTATATATAGAGAAGATGTTAAGCTTCCCTTGCATATAAGCAATATATATCAAAAGGACAAATTTTTGAATTCACTTTTGAAACAAATTATGAAAATTCTTAAAGCCAACAAAATAAATTGTGATATCAATGAAATCAAATTGTAGTTGACAAAATAAAAGTTGGTACCATAAAAAATTTAATGTACCAATAGATTATACCAATTGAAAAAAATTTTAGATACCAATAAAAAAAATAGATATCAATTGAAAATATAGATACCAATAGTAAATATTGATACCAATTAAAAATGAAACATCGTAAGTTTTTTATACCAATTGAAATCAAAATGTACCAATTGAAAATATCTTGTAACTTTTGATACCAATTGAAAGTAAAAACCAAAATTTTGGTAAACACAACTCATTTTGCAATAAGGATACCAAAATGAGAATAATACCAATTTAAGATTATTGATACCAATATTGAAAATGTTAGTACATACCAAAATAAAGTATTTTTCATCATAAGAGTGGGAGTAAGATACCAATTGAAAATAAAACCGATTGAAAGATAAAACACGAATATTTCTTCCCCTTTATGAAATACAAATAAAAACAATTGCATAAATTTGTATAAGATACCAATTGAAAAATAATTGTCGTTAAGGACTAAATCAAGCTTAGCAAGAAATAATTTGTGCTTTAAGATGTAAAGATGTTGTAAGCATAATCAAATCATATATATATATATATATATATATATATATATATATATATATATATATATATATATATATATATATATATATATATATGAAAATGAATATACCAATTGCAATTGATACTAATTGAAGTTTGAAGCATACATATATAAAACACAAATATGAGTATACAAATATAAAAATCCTTGAAGATCAAGTGTATAACTCATACCTACCACCCTATATATGCACAAGTTTAAAGATATCCAATAAGGGTATACAAGGCATGGTCGCCTATCCAACCGCCCTTAGAAGGTAGGGGTTTTCAAAAATAAGATTTGAAAATAATTTAGCATTTTTTAAAAACTCTACCAATTGAAGAATACGAACTAGTTTTATGATAATCTTTGAAACTAGTACGAAATCCTTCAAGCAGGAACAAAACAAGAATGTATCCATGAAAACATGAAAATCACACAACAATTGACACTCAGAGTCTATGAAGCATATATAAAGCTCATGAAAACAATGTCATGAGTAACATTAAATATAGAGTGTAACAATCATGTAATAGGCATAATCATGGAGATAAGACATTTAAGCTCATATGAAATTCCTTTGTAAACATGAAAACATGAAAATTTAATTTTCATCAAAATAATACCAACTTCAAGGCATGTATGTTTTGTTTAAACTAGAAGTATACATACATATCCCAAACACAAATGAGTCAATAAAAGAATTCTGCATAAAAGGCAAATCATTCTAGGATAGACATGTATATCTAATAGTTTTGGCAAAATTGATATATACATGAAGCTAAATACATTATTATAAAAACATATGCAAAATAGGGAATACAAGTTAAAATGCACGAATCATCAAAACTAGGCTATACTAGTACATCTAATGGGTACAAATGAGAAATTAAGTACAAACATTCAAAAATCAAATATGGCTCACTAGTTGTACAAGTATATACACAAGTTTTAATGAAAAATACATCTAAACTAGTAATCAAAAACCACGAAGTGCAAAATCATAAACCAATATGATCATTATGTAAATGCACATGTTTTAGAATAAGGATATACACAATATCTAAACTAAAGTGAGAACACAAAAATATAAATGCATATGAACATGGGTGTATCTCAAATACTACATATGTATATCACAAGTCTAATTTACATTGCATCTAATATAATGAACATGAAAAATCAAAACATACTAAAAATCAATAATATGAAAGCATGTAAACTAAATGGGAGTTAGAGATAGTTATCAAAACTAATAGGGCTAATATCTAAGTCTCCAAACCATGGTGGTCCTTCCACCAAACTTCCTTAAAAGTGGTGCATCTAAAATTGTCACCATTTAGCTCGGAACGCATCCATCATCAAGGCACCATTGCTCTCACGTCAAGCGAGAGCCCACACCTACATCAAGTACAATAGGAGTGGATTTTGGTACCCATACTCTATTGGGTCCATAAGGGTTAGAACCTTTTCTAACCCAAACAAACTTGTTTGTAAAATTTGAGTTATTTAATCTATCATAACAAAATTTTGCAAGGTGGCCCTTACATCCACAATCTGTACAAGTGTATACATGAGCATACATAGAATCATGTGTGTGAGCATGATGAGCATGTGTATGCCGTGTATAGGGTGCATGCATATGAGGAGCATGTTTCTTGCAAAACATGGATTCCAAATGTGGTTTATGACACATTGGCTCAAAGTAGAGCCCAAATAATCAACACTTTTCTTCAAAGTACAAATATCATTTTTAATACTTGAAGACAAAGTGGAGCATGCAACATGTTTGTTAATAGAAGATGAATCTATGTAGCATGACAAACATGGGAAGACAAATCATTTTTTAAAGATTTATTATTCTTTGAAACCAAATCCAATTCTTTTGAAATAGAAGCAATTTTATTTTTCAAAGAATTGTTTTCTTTTAAAGTAAAATCGAGTTTTGAAGACAAAACCTCATTTTTCTTCAAAATCTCATCACAATTATTTTTACTTTTTAAAATTTTATTTTCATTTAAGGCAAGATCAAGTTGGGATTTCAATGAGTCTCTTTCATTGGAAATCTCATCCCTCTCTTGCAAAGTCATGTTAAGTTTGAAAACAAATTCTTATTTTCTTCTTTTATATTGAAAGTTTTCTTTTTCAAAACTTGGTACTTTTCAAGCAAGTTTTTACAAACAATAGATAGTTCTTCATTCAAAGCATCGGCATCCATAATGTCATCTCCTAAAAAACTAGCACAATCATCTAGTTGAGTTTCTGAATGTACCTCAAGAGAGTCATTCCCTTGGACCTTATAGCAAGCTTGTTCGGACTTATCCTCACTAGATTCCTTCTCCATGTGGTTTGTCGTTTGTAGTTTTGGAGAGGTCAAAGTGTTCCACACTGCAAAAGCGGAATCACAATGAGAAACTATCATAAGATATTCTTTGCTTAATGTTTGCTTTAGTTCATCTAGGGCTTGTGCATTAGCCTCAATGTACTTGGCATTATCAAAATAGGTTTTCCTGGTAGTGACAAGTATACATGCAAACCTAGGGCTTTTAAATAAGCACTCATCCAAAGCAGCCACATATCAATGTTAGAAACATCAAACATGGGAGGGGCAAGATAATCCATGAGTGTACAAATAATATGTGTGTAAATGCAATACTAGATTAGCAAGCCAAAATCTCACTCCTAGGTGGTTAAACCTAATATCAAGAGCATACGCTCTGATACCAATTGAAAATACACCTAGAGGGCAGTGAATAGGTGTATGGCTAACCTAATGACAAATGATGCAGAATTAAAAACTAATTGCAACACACTATGTGTAACCAAAGAGTGTAACCGAATTTCCGTTAAGGGGCTCTGGACTGACTCCTCTTGATTCCTCTAAATAAGAGTTGAGGTGTTATTTGAAGCTCTCTTGGTTCAACACAAGTATGGGCACACACAATGAATATCAAGCATATATGAGATATGAGCAATATGAATCAATGCAAGATATAAAAGAGAGAGAGTTTAGAGATAGTGGATTAATCACAAACACCGAGATATATTTCGAGGTTCGAGCCACTGCTCTACGTCCCCACCTTCACACAGAAGGATTTTCATTATACGTCCACACAGGACTTCCCACACAGGGAACCTCCACTGAGGATTTGACAAATATAAATTAGAAGTACACAACTCCTCTCTCCAACAAACAACCTCTACACAAAAGGCAAGGTACAACAACTATCACCTCACACAAGAGGAATAAGGCACTAAGCCAAACAACAATCACCTCTACACTTAGAGGGATAGGCACAAAGCCAAAACTACAACCTTAATCACCTCTACACTTAGAGGGATGCCAACAAACCCAAATCTCCTCCACAATCACCTTTACACAAGAGGGATAACCACGACACAAAGCAAAGAGGATACAACACTTGGTGGTCTCAACAATCCACAAACCAATTTTCTCACAAAAATAAGATCCTATAGATAGGATAGATATGATAGCTCAAGTGTGAGAAAATAAAGTGTTTGGAATGAAAATAACAAAGAAAAATACTTGAAAAAATCTCCAAATAGATATTGAAAACAAGATCAAAACCAATTCCCAAAAGGCTCCCCTTTTCTTTGATTTTTCCAACACTTTAAAATAAATAAAGATAAATCTTTTTACCGCAAAAACTCTTTGAAATCTTTCTGCTAAAACACTTGTAAAGATGAGAAAAATTGCTATCTAAAAACTTGTTGAAATCAGCTCAAGAGAAGGCATATATATAGCCTCTAAAAAATCTGCCCGTTGGCAGTCTAGAAAGGTCAAAAATGACCTTCCGGTCGACCACCCGGTCGACCGGCCAACGGTCATTTTTCTGACGGTTGTGCCTCCGGTTGACCGGGCCAAACCATCGGTCAATCGCCCGGTCGATGATTAGTCTACAGTTCTGCATTATTATATCACATTTTCACAACGATTTATGAATAAAATGTCAGTCTAAGCCGTGTTTTGTCTCTCTTGCAGATAATCAAGACAAGGAGGGCAAAAGGGTAATAAGAGCTTAATTAAACCCATTTTCGGGTAATTAAATCTATATTTCTTGGTGGCCAAGTAAGGGATCTTCTAGAAAATACATTGAACTTAGACCCTTACGCACGTCAGACGAATATACGGATGAAAATACCTGAATCGGAGCATATCTAGAAGGTCCCCGAAGCGTCGCGAATCCCGCACTAAAACCAGGGACCTAGGTCCCTGGTATTGCCGCGTAAACGCGGCAAGGTGGTGGGGCCACGCGTCGATCTTTGACGCGTGGCCTTGTCTCGTCTTCTGGAACCTCCTTTTGCCTATAAATTTGCCAGGATTGGGCCGAAACGTAAGCAAATTTGGAATTAGGCTAGGTTTCTCTCTTCCAGTTGTAGATTAGGATTTTCTTTCTCTTTTATTTCGTATTTTCATTTTCTTTTTAGATCTTATAGTAGGGCAGAGAGATTCAGAGAGAGATAGAGAGGATATTGATGTAATAGATGGTGACAATCTATGTAAAGGTGTCTCCTTTCTTCTCCAATGTAATCTTCTCCATCTTCTACATGATGCTTAGCTAAATTTTCTTCTCATGGCAATCTAACTACTAACCACTAACCATCTAACCACTTAATTGATAATCCACATGAATCTAATAGTCTCTACAAGGTCTTGCTCTTGCAAAAGTCATTGATGGCTCATGATGATGGATTCTAACATTCTAACATTTCTAACATCTATCCTACTAACTTGCTAACTTGCAATGTCTTCTTTATTTCATGCTCACCTCTAACCAGTTTTGATGAATTAATAGTAACTTGTAACTTGTGGTGTGGTATGGATGTCTTGTTTGAATGTAGAAGAACAATCTTATGGGCCATGCTCTATATCGTCTCTTGAAACCAAGGATTAGTGATGGCTAAGGATTCATGTGAGGCAACTATCACTAAGAGGTTAGCATGGTTAGTGGAGCAATTAGTAGTTAGTAGTCATGAGTTTTTTTTTACTTTGCTTTAAAAATCAATTCCAAAGTCTTTTATCATTTTTCTATCGTTGTTTTTACCATCCTCTTAGTTCACCTTTATTTCATTTTCTTTTTGTTTTCAAAATGATTTCTCTTTTATTTTCACATCACCGTTTAATCGTCTTATCCACCTATCACTTTTAGATTTCTTTTCTTTTGTTTTCTTTTCTCATTCTTTTAAGAAGAAAGAACTTGTTAACAACCAACGTGAACATAAACTATTAATGCTTCTATCACCTCCCGTCCCTGTGGATTCAACCCGTTGAGCCAATTCTATAACGAAAGTATCGAGGGAACATTAACACATATACATTTTCATTGATTTCATAAACACACATTTCAAGTGTTGGTTCCTCCCCGATCAAATTTTTGACGACGTTGCCGGGGATGGGAATGGTTTAAACTCACGTTTTTGTTAACATTTTCTTCTCTGTTTTGGTGTGCAGGTCAAAGTTTACAGGAACTTAATATTGCAGAACACCCATTAGCATTGTAGCTCCCTGCTCTTGAAAGCAGGGACCCAGCTTCCAAAGAAAGGCCGCGCAAATGCGACTATAGCCGTGGTTCCACGGCAGTTTTGTGGCTGAATTTTTCCTTATTTTGCTGGGATGTGCATATTATAATAGCTAGTTGTTTTGTACTATTACTTTCCTGCTTTAATTGCCTACACACTACAATAATTAAAGAACTAAAATACGGTATTTGAATGCTTTTAAAATGGTTTAGACATTTGAATTTAGGCATGTGTCAATTCAATTCCAATATACTGTATTTTGTTCTGCTATTGTGATTTGGACTGAGGTGTACATATGGCATTGCATATAGCATAGGACAAATACGTGGGTGATTTACTCGCTTTATGTTATCTTCTTGTCTATATTGCACACTTGCACGAATTGGAAATTAAGGGCAAAACCCATACAAGATAAGGTTCGGATTTCATCACCCTTCCTTAGCCTAAAAATCACCTCCCCACTCACACAACCCAAGCCCTAATAAAAATTGATAGACGTTGGCCCCTAGGGATATCTCGGACTCATTAAAAGACTGACCGAGGGTGGAACTTGTTTTGAATCTTACTCTTGTGAAATTGGTGCTAAGATTGGGGATTAAGAGGTTACGCCTTGAAGATACCGTGGTTTGGCGTAATTAAGGCCCGTTGCTTATGCATGGGTACCTCCCACCATATTTTACCCCTACCTGGCCGATTAGCTTGTGGTCGGATTCAAGCAACAACCTCCCCCGGGTAGTCAACCAGTTAGGAGTCGTCTAGGTCTAGGTCAACCTTAGTATGGCTTGATTTTGATTTTATTTCTTTTTGTTTGTTGTTTGCTTTTTCTTTTTTATTTGTGATTGTTTGTGAAATAGAATTCAACAATAACAATTCTTTCAATCCTAATATGAATCCATAATTCACACCAACCCCATTTGTTTCGGATAATTCCAACCCGATTTTTTACAATATGAACCAACCAATACACTGGGTTGGACTTATCCGAATCAATACAACCCATACCCCTAATCTTATAACCATAATTTTCAAATAATTTTCACTCTTCACAGAGTCAATGGGGATTCATCTTCCCTGAGGCAAATTTTCAACCACCATGTCCACAATTTTCACATATTCATTTCCCGATTTTGCTTCTTATACTCCTTTTCTAGAACCACCATGTGAAGAAAAATCCGAGTTAGAAAAGAGTATAGATGCTAACCTGCAAGAGACCAAGCGACAATTTCAGAATATGTTGGCCTCCCCAATTCCACAATATTTTCAAGAGTCTTACTCAGTCCCACCGCTTCAAAATGATCAAACATCCATCTTGGGATTGACTGAGGAACTCTTGCGTGAGTCCGAGCCACAATCTCAAAACTTGTTGGACTCAAAGTCTTCATAATTTTTTCAAAATCAAGATTCTTACACTCTTTCTAGAACAACCATTTGAAGATACATCATATCTAGAAAAGAGTATAAAAATCTTGCAAGAGTCCGTGCTACAATTTCAAAAATCTTCTACACAGTCTATCAATAGGTTAGAACAACAATTTAGTCAATTGGTCAATATTTATAGGAATGAGGAAGCTCTTTCTAATCAACCTTTAGTCAATTCATATATCTCTAACTCTATTGATTTAATTCAGGACTCTTGTTGTTTTGAAAATCAAGATTCAATTTTAGAACATCCAATTGAACTTGATCAACATCAAATTCTTGAAAACCACATTAACATGTTAGCAAGTTATCCCTTTTCTGAGATTGAGCTTGAGCATGCATATGATCCTGAACCTCAAGTTGATAATTCAATTTCACTTCCTGATTCAATAATGACTGGGGTATTTTTTCCTGATTTCAGGCTTTTTTCCGAGTCTACATTGGATCCTGTGCCAGTCCATTGTGAAATTGAATTACCAATCTTTTATGATCATCATATTGAACTTGACCAATTTCATATTTTTGAAAGTCCCATTGATAAATTGGCAAGTTCTCATTTTTATAGAATTAAACTCAATGAGGAATGTGAACTAGATTCTCAGATTTGTGATCCAGCTCAAATTCCTGAATCAATATTGACTCCTGTTTTGTTACCCAACTAGAGTAATATTTAGAGTCAGTTTTGGTTCCTACATCTGTCATTCTTGAACTAAAATCACCAACCTTAGGAAGTCACATTTCATCATGGGGAAATGAATGTGGACTTGAGTTTTAACTTCTTGATTTGGACCTGATTCCTGAACCAATTTTGACTCCTGAGCCTTTACTTGACTTAAATCAAATTCCGAGTCAATATTAGTTCATGTACTGTCTGAGTCCAAATCAATCATTCCATCTTTTCATACTCCATTTTGGGATAAAGGTGATGAAAATAATGACTCCGAAATTATTTTGAAAATTTGGAAATTAGATGGGTTTAAATTCTTATTAAAAATCATACATATATACATCATTCTAGTGGGTTGTATTTTAGAGGTCTCTGGTAGGTTCCTCCGGACTCTACGTAAATTGGATTGGGCAGCATTTCGTGGACCAATCAGACCACCATCGGAACCACCACCTTGAAGTGATTTTTCCTTCCCTCTCTATTTGTTTCATACATACATACATCACGATGCATTGAGGATAATGTATGAGATAAGTGTGGGGAGGGTTTTCTAACAAAGAGTTTTTAGATTTTCTTTCTTTTACACTTCTTTTAGGATATTCTTAGAATTTTCCTTTGTATAGGATTTTTTCCTTTCTTTTAAAAAATTTTTTTTTTAAATAAGAGACAAAATTTTGATCTGTTTTTAAGAAAATTAAGATGATCTTAGAAATTAAGGAAACCTTAATTATGGCATCTTAAACTTAGTCAAAATAATGGATCTTATTTAAAATTATATGCTAAGTAAGATAAATTGGAGAGATAATTTTATCTTAAATTTTTATCTTAGATAGTATGCACTTCATACAAACACAATTTTTGAGATGGAAACAAAGACCTAAAATGCCATAAAGAAAAAATAAATAAAAAGAAAAAAATATATTATATACGAAGAAAAAAATCACTTATTAAACTGGATAATTATGCCTCAAGAAGCATGATTATTCACGCCTAACGATGGTCAAAAGAAACAAATAATCCCCCTTAGTTTTGTGGCCTTGTTTACTCGAGTTCTTAAACTCGAGGGATGTTTTCTCATCTGGTGCCTTAGGACCGTCTAGTTTGGGAGTCATCGGTTAAAGGCTCGCTACATGGGTGAACTAGGAAGCCTAATGAAGCTAAGGGAAGGGAAAAAAAAAGAAAAAATATATATATATATATATATAAATGGCTTGATGGTTAGAGTTGAAATCCCAGAAATTTTCACTATCACAAAGTGCATATTATCTAGGTTTTATGAAGGATAAAATATTCAATTCAATTTGAATTCTTACCTTAATTGAAGACAAGATCCTGCATATAGACTAAGTTTAAGGGAGAATAATTTTTGGTGGACTTATGATCTTAGATCGCTTATATTTTTGCAAAAATATTTCGTAAATTTGTCTCTCTTTCAAATGCGTTTCAAATACTAACATTTGTCTTCTTTCTTTATGGATTTTGTGGGTGCAATCCACTGAAAACCCTCAGGAGACAAAACTCCTCCTCTAGGGGTAACCTAGAGGTTTAACAACTTGTTACACACGCTCAGTGCAATCACGTCACCTGCAAAAGTGGTGTAATAACATTTGTAGTATAGTTTTTCTTTTCTTGTTTTGCTCGGGACGAGCAAAAGATAAGTATGGGGGTGTGATTAGTCTACAGTTTTGCATTATTATATCACATTTTCTCACCGATTTATGAATAAAATGTCAGTCTAAACCGTGTTTTGGTCTCTCTTGCAGATAATCAAGACAAGGAGGGCAAAAGGGTAATAAGAGCTTAATTAGACCCATTTTTGGGTAATTAAATCTGCATTTCTTGGAGGCTAAGCAAGAGATCTTCTAGAAGATACCTTGAACCTAGACCCTTGCACACGTCAGACAAATATATGGATGAAAATACCCTAATCGGAGCATATAGAAGGTCCCCGAAGCGTCGCGAATCCCCGCACCAAAACCAGGGACCTAGGTCCCTGGTATTGCCGCGAAAACGCGACAATAGCCACGTTTTCACGGCAAGGTGGTGGGGCCATGCATCGATCTTCGATGTGTGACCTTGTCTCATCTTTTAGAACCTCCTTTTGACTATAAATATGGCAGGATTGGGCCAAAATGCAAGTAGATTTGGAATTAGCCTAGGTTTCTCTCTTCTAGTTGTAGATTAGGATTTTCTTTCTCTTTTATTTTGTATTTTCATTTCCTTTTTAGATATTGTAGTAGGGCAGAGAGATTCAGAGAGAGATAGAGAGATATTGATGCAATAGATAGTGACAATCTATGTAAGGGTGTCTCCATTCTTCTCCAATGTAATCTTCTCCATCTTCTACATGATGCTTAACTAAATTTTCTTCTCATGACAATCTAACTACTAACCATTAACCATCTAACCACTAACTTGATAATCCACATGAATCTAATAGTCTCTACAAGGCCTTGCTCTTGCAAGAGCCATTGATGGCTCATGATGATGGATTCTAACATTCTAACATTTCTAACATCTAACCCACTAACTTGCTAACTTGTAATGTCTTCTTTATTTCATGCTCACCTCTAACCGGTTTTGATGAATTAATAGTAGCTTGCAACTTGTCGTGTGGATGGATGTGTTGTTTGAATGTAGAAGAACAATCCTATAGGCCATGCTCTGTATCGTCGCTTGAAGCCAAGGATTAGTGATGGTTAAGGATCCATGTGAGGCAACTATCACTAAGAGGTTATCATTGCTAGTGGAGCAATTAGCAGTTAGTAGCCATGAGTTTTCTTTTACTTTGTTTTAAAAACCATTTTCAAAATCTTTTATCATTTTTTCTATCGTTGTTTTTATCATCCTCTTAGTTCACCTTTGTTTCATTTTCTTTTTGTTTCAAAACGATTTCTCTTTTATTTTCACATCAACGTTTCATCGTCTTCTCCACCTATCACTTCTAGATTTCTTTTCTTGTATTTTCTTTTTCTCATTCTTCTAACAAGGAAGAACTTGTTAAAAACCGACGTGAACATAAACTGTTAATGCTTCTATCGCCTCCCGTCCCTGTGAATTCGACCCTTAAGCCAATGCTATAATGGAAGTATCGAGGTAACATTAGCACATATGCATTTTCATTGATTTCATAAACACACATTTCAAGTGCTGGTTCCTTCCCGATCAGTCAACTGGCCAACACTCGAGAGTGGGGTGCTTTCAGTCGGTCGACTGCGTGGTCGACTGGCCTTTGTGGCTGGCCATGTGCACGTCCTCGTGTACATCGGTCGACCGCTCCGGTCGACCGACCACTGTAACACCCCGCTCCCGGAATACGTACTTAGTTACGTATTCGTATTTTTTGATCTTATTTTTTTGATTTTTTGATTTACTTCCTGTATTTGTTTTGTATTATGAGTTATTTATATGATCGTTTTTCCTTGGATCTGGATTCGTGAACTCGGAGTCAGCCCTAGTCTGAACCGGGAGCCCGATCCTAGAGTATAGCTCGATTTGGTTTTTCTTCTATTCTGATTTAACCAATTTTAGTTTCAAATATCATTTTCTAATATTCTAGATTTTTCATGATTTTCTAAAATTTTCCTGAATTAAATTGTAAATCTTCAAACCGGGGTCGACCAATATCGCTGCTCGAATCTCGGATTTTTAATTTACAAACGGAGTTGAAATTCTATAAACGGCTTTCCTGTAACTTATTAAAATCACATTTTCTATCTAAATACTTTTTCTGAGAATTTTCTGAATTTATCAAAATTCCATTGGATTTGGTGTCGGCTAGTATCACTGGTTAATTTCCAAAATTTTAGTTTACAATTGGAATTAAATTTCTAAATTCCGCTTTCATATTACTTCTTAGAATTATATTTTCTCCTTTCTGGCATTTTCTGAGATTTTTCAGATTTTATCAAAATCCGGCTGACCCGGTATAGACCGGTATTGACGGTTGACTTCAGGATTTTTATATTGAAAATGGGATTGAATTTCTGAAAACCGATTTCATCAAAAATCTTTAAACAATATTTATTATTTTTGAAAATTTTTGAGAAGTTTTCCAAAACTACTTCATTTTTTGAACTTTTCCGGAGTTTTCGGTGTTTTCCCAGATACCGGAATTTTATCCAGATATTTTACTTTTCTCTTTTTCCATTTTTCTCTCTCCTCGCTAGACGCGAGTTTCACCAACCTGGGTTCAACATTTAATGCAAGGATGCTCTCCATACTGCATTTAATGCTTGTCCTGCACGATCAATTCTGAATCTTATCAACCATGCTATCTTGTCTTTTCTGTCTAACGCAACTTTTACGTTTTCCTCCTGGACGCAGCCCTCATCTCCACGTCCAGTTCATTTTGCCTAAACGCAGCCAATTTTTTTTGAATGAAACGCATGTTTCATTTAATAGGAATGGCAATGGCAAACTTGTTATATCTCCATATCCCTTTATATATATACCTTCCCTTTTTCTATCTCTTTCATTTTTTCCTTTCTTCCTTCTCCATTTACAGCCAACAGAGAACGATGGCAGCACCCATGAGCCGCCCCCTTGCCTTCCCATGGTCAGCCACTCTCCCCTCCATTTCCACCACCAACTCCTCCACCTTTTTCTCCTCCATCTCCTCCACCATCCCAACAACAACAACACCATCTCCATCACCTTCTTCTTCCTCTTTTTCCACCAAGAAACCCACTTCCTCCATTAACTTCTCCACCATTTCCACCACCACCTACACCACCTTAGCCACCAACGACCACACCAAGTTCTCCTCCTCGGCGAGCTCTTCCATCCTAGCCAACTCGTCGCTCTCCGAAACATCGTTTTCAAAATTCTGAAAATTCAAAATGAGCTAGACTTGCACCCTTCCTTGGTCGGGTTTGGGCTGCCCTATGGGCTGCCGGCCTTGGCCGCCGGTGCCGCCGCCGGTGCCGCCGCCGGCCGGCCGGAGATGGCCGGCCGTTCTCCTCTTCTCCCTTTCTTCTTTCCTTCCTTTTTCTTTCCTTTTCTTTCTTTCTTTCTTTCCTTCTTTCCTTTTTCTCTTCCTTGATTTCTTTCACTAATTCCCTGCGTTTCCTCTATCTCCTTTCTTCCCTGCATCTCATTTTCTCTCCCTCTCTTTCTCTCTCCTGTACTATCTCTCTCTCACTCCTTCTTATCTCCCTATCTCTCTCTGTTAAATTGCTGACGCGGATCTCACTTCCGAGTCTAAGCAATTCCTTAACGCGAATCTTCGCGTTCTTGACATTTGTCTAACGCGGCCTTCGTGTTCTTGTATCGACGCAACGCGGAGCCCATGCCCGCGTCTGTGTCCTTCTCGTGTCAACACGACGCGGAGCTCGTGCCTGCGTCTGTGTTCTTCTCGTGTTAACGCGACGCGGAACCCACGTCCGCGCCCGCGTTCTTCTCGTGTTATAGCTTAAACGCGGGTCTCGAATCTCACGTTTGTGGTATCTACGCGACGCGACTCCCGCGTCTGCGACTCCCACGTCTCACTCTTAATACTACATTCCCCTGTACACAATCTCTCTCCCTGTACTCTCTTTAGCTCTCACTTTCTCTCTCCTCTCTCTCATTCTCTTTCTCTCTCTTGATTTTCTCCTCTCTCTATCACTTTCTCTTTAACGCGTTGACGCGTTGATTTCCTAGATTCCGGAGATCGGGGATTTCACTATATTTTCTGAAGACTTAGGCGAGTGTTCTCGTTTTCCTCTTGACTTTCCCATTTCATCAGTCGACTTGTATTATTCACAATTGTGCTATTTGGAACTAACACTTTTTGCAGATACCCTTTCTTTCGGGCCTAACCTCTGGGTATAACCTTTGAGGTTTAAAGTCATCGGGACTTTCTGTATGTTACGCCTGGTAGGTGACCTAGTGTCAACACTTTACCGCTTGCTCCGTCCGAGCGTCATTACCCCGTGAGCATGGCTTTCCCGTGAGCGGTAGTATGGCATCCTACGCTTACTGCGACACGTGTGTCTAGCTACGCTGCGAGCGGTAACCTCGCCGAGTGTGATAGCATTTAGTGTTGTATATTAGTTTCGCTCCAGCTCCGCTTAGCTCCGCATGGATGTTTGTTTGCCTACTGAATTACATGTCTACCAGTTTATTGATTCTTCTATTTATGGTTGTGAAGAGTTTGAAATCTTGCTTATGCTATTTTTCCTGAAACTGTATGGTTTTTCGGTATTTGTACCGGTCTTGTAGATCGTACTATTTTCTTGTAACGCTTGACATGCTTTCACTTGATGCGCTAACATATACTATGTTGTCCCTTGTCACCTGCCTGAGATCGCCTCATGTCATGTTACCAACTGACACCCTACATGCTACTATTTGACACTTACTTCTTACTATGATATGACTTATCACCTGCCTCCAAACATACTAATATTTGACCTGTAATTATCACATTTACGGGAATACTATACTTGTTATCCTGTATTATATATACAGTGACCTGAATCTATAGTACTCATGTACTCTCGAATTCCTGATCATGTCTTGTACCTGCTATTCCCGTAAAATTGATATTACATAATAAATCATAAAAAGGAACAACTTGCATCGGGTCGGGGGAAACTTGCGGCTATCAGTACATGTTCGTGTTTATAGTGGTACTAGGTATGTTGTGCAACTAAAACTTTCGGTCTGACCTGTGGGCCTCCAGGCGACCGAGGGGAGTACTGGCTCCCTCCTTCCTGGTACCATCTTGATAAGGGCATTCTATAAGACCCTCATGTACGCCTTGCGGCTGGTTCCGAGCACCAGTAACGGAACGTCCTGGACCGTGGTCCCGGGCATGCACGGGACCCACAGTAAATATTGTTCGTTGATACCCCCGTTGGTTTCCAATAACAAGCTTGCTTTACTCAGATGTGGATATATGTGTGCTGGGACGCTAGTTCACATATCTAGACATCGAGGTAAGACGAGTAATAATAATAATAATAAAAGATGCCAGCTATGGATCCGTAGTATGCTTTGCCATGTTTGATTGTATCGGGTTTTACTTCGGATTTCTGGTTTTAAGATTATTATACTATACCTGCTTACATCCTGCTTCACCACCCGTGTTCTATTCCATTAGTCTCCTGCTCTTATCTAATCATACTATGAGTCTTCCCTACTTGATATCATTTGTTGTATATCTACTTGCTCCTGTATGCTTGTGCCTACGACACGGTTTCATGTTTATGATCCAGATTTATCGATACACATGTGCTTATCTATGCTCGCCATCTGGCTTCCACATCACCACTCGCCGGGGAGTTCTGAATCATCTGGATCCTCTTGTCCAGGTTTTGGAGCTTGGAGCGTGTGGATTCTCCCAGTTGCTGATCAGAGTGGCGTAGCGGTAGCGTGGATCTCCAGCAGACCGTCCAGAGCCCTATCCTTTCAAGCCCCCTGCTCAGCTCTAGAGTTTTCCTGCTATGACTCTGAGCCACCTTTTGTACTGTTCAAACTTGTACATCTCCTTGTATTCTCGCATTTGTGCCATATTGGTGATGTAATATGATTGTAATATTTGTCACCTCTGGTGATAACTTTGTAATTGTATTCATATGTTGGAATGTATAATGCACCATGTGCTTCTGTACTCTGATTCTTGCCTGTACTGATGCTTAGCGTATATACGTGAGGGTATTTCTGACCTGCGTATATACCTCGTAGTAACGTCCCCGTACCCCGCCGGATCGGGGCGTTATAGGGTGGTATCAGAGCCTAGGCTCTTACATCCTCAGTACAACCAGTCGGCAAATTAATGGTAAAGAAATTTACAATTTGAATGTACGAGTCTTGGTTATATAATCCAACTACAAGTACAAAGTTATACAATCTTCTTGATAACCTTACCCTTAAATTCTGAAGTTCTCCCATCCTTTCATACTTCAGTTTCTCGTTATTCTTGGACCAACTCAGACATGAAAAGAAGGGGAAATCATAATGGTTCTGGTTCTTCTTGGGGTAGCCCTAATGGAGGAAGTTTTGATTTGAGACAATTTCTGCAAAATATGATGAAAAACTAACAAGAATAGATGAAGGTCCCACACCAAAGGCTATTGGTTGCACTCCGGGAACAGAAGCCAGATAACATGTCGGATTTTAGGAAATTACAGCCGATAATCTTTTCAAGCATGGAGAAGCCCTGGATGCATAGCAGTGGCTGGTAAACATGACGGATCTTCTGAAGGCAACTCGAATCCCTGACGAGAACCAAGTGGAAGTAACCAAGATTTAGTTGAAAGATGTAGCCAGGACGTGGTGGTTGGCGAAAGCAGCGAGACTGGAAAAGCCCATCACTTAGGACTAGTTCTCGAAGGATTTCTATGAGAAGATTCTTCTCAGTAATAGCTCAGAAAGAAATGAAAGAATGATTTATCAAATTGCAGTAAGAAGATTGAATTGTAAATAAGTACACTGCAAAACTCCTGAGGTGTAGTCGGTCGATGTCTTACATAGTGGCTGACAAGGAGAACCGAGCAAGCAATATTTTAGTGAGACCTAAAGATGAGGATCAAGATGTTTCTTATTTCCAAGCAACCCAAGAACTATTCTTAAGTTCCTTTTTTTTGCCATCGCTCGGGAAATAGAATGGATCTGGAGAAGAAGGATCAGAATGAGATGCAGATGAAGTTGGCGAAGAGACCCTCTCAGTTGATGGGAGTTGAAGACTCAGACAGGCCCCTGGTGCCCCACTAGCTAAGCCATCCCTCTAACCTTGCCCTCAACATATGACATGTGGGTATTGTCTGAAGCCAGGCACCTACAACACAAACGCCAGAAAGATTATGAATTATGTCATATATGGGTCCGAAGATCAGTTGAAAAGTAACTGTTCGTTCAAGGAAACAGAGAACATCGCACCGATCAGATCAACTCATCCAGTATCACCATTGGGAAGGAATCCAGGACCTACTGGCAGAATAACCTGGCTTCATCCCCAGCATCCAGTATGGAGTCATACACAAAAGAGACCAAGAGCTGGGCACATGGTAAAGGGAGGCAAACATATAATCGGACTGAAGAGGAAGTCAGGATGCTCAATATGATAGAGTGAGAACAGAAAAAGATGCTCAATATCTGAAAAAGGAACCCGTACTGACCGTAACCATTGTCCCCATTTTAGCACGTCTGGGAAATGATAAATTCTCTATATCATATTCTCATTGCACTATCATCCCCAATCTTAGTCCGTCCGTGTCTACCTCCCTATTTCATCGTTCCTATCTCTTCTATTTTTTTTACTATTTTGATTTTAGTAATCCTTATGCCAACTCAAGATATGCGTAGACTAGAGAGGTAACAGCAGGGCAGATGTGGTTTGCTCTCATTATGTTCTGGCATCCCTCGACTCTGGTATATCACATTATCTTATATTGGACAGATCTTTGGCCTCGCATTCAATTCTTGTATTTATGGATACATCACGAGAGACCAGCACATCAAGTGAAATAATCATCGCTTATATAATCAGGTAGACTATAAATTACATGAGAAGTGTCAGTATATAACAGTATTTCAGAATCAGGACTTCTGGCAGACAGAGTTATGGTATTTTCCATTTTTATTACTTCAATAGCGATCATGATTTCTTCGACTATGTTCATGGAACTCGAGTATTCTCAGAACTGATTTGCAGTCAGGTTATTATTCAGAAGACAGCATTCGGGACACATTTCGGTTATTATAATTTCCTGATCGTGTTCTCAGAGCCACTTACTCCTGGCAGTCTTTATTGATTTGGTGGATCATAGGCTCCGCTAGCCTCGCCAAGCGAGGGTCGTGTTCTAGTCACCCGTGAACCCAACTGGGTGTGGACTTCGCTACACCCTAGTGCTTAGCATTTAGCGTTGTGTTATGCGCTGGCTTCGCCGCGTGAACTTCGCCAAGTGCGAACCTCGCAAAGCGTTAACTTCGCTGCACCCTAATGCTTAACACCTGAGCTATGCTACGCGATGGCCTTATCTAGGCTTGGCTTCGTCCGTGGCTAGTCCCTTCAGTGCTTAGCACTCTAGCCCGTTCCTTGGATTTCTTCCGCCTAGCGTGTTTTCCTGGATCCGGTGAATATGGTTTTATCGCTGTATCTGAGCTATCGCCATGATCCTTATCAATGATCCATTCGACAAATCTTGCAGGGCTCAGATATCTTCTACATGTTTCATCTGCAGTGTTACCATTCAGAAGTCAGTATTCAGAATTCTTCACAGTTATTCTATATTCTTGGCCACGCCTTTCAGAGTTAGCAACGCCCAGTACACAGAAATTCTTAATTATTGGTCTTCTTGATTCATACTCAGTATTATCAGAGTTTTCTTTATCTTGGGTATTCTGGTTTATTCTCGGGGAATTAGTATGTATGCAGCACATCAGGAATTCTACTGTAGATTCTTTATCAAAGACAACATCATGCCATGCAGGGTTTTATATTATATTATGGATTTCAGCACTACGGATTTCTATGGATTTCATCAGCTTTGATTCACAGTCTGATTGAAGTATTATTGATTATCTCACCAAGTCATCTCACTTTATATTATTTAGAATGGGTTAGTCTTTTGAAGTTCTGACAATGTTCCTTTATAAGTAGACATCAGATCAGTATTATTACGGCACCGTCAGAGGATGTATATATACGACAGAAGGGCAGAGATGTCTTAGTCTTGAGTTTACCGTTCAGTCGATTAGGGAGAACAGCAGTTATTCATATCTTGATTGGCATAATCCTCATTCCTATCTTTTTGTGTTCATTTTACCCCTTATCGAAATGCGAGGACGCAATTTTTTGTAAGGTGGATTGAATGTAACACCTCGCTCCCGGAATACGTACTTAGTTACGTATTCGTATTTTTTGATCTTATTTTTTTAATTTTTTGATTTACTTCCTGTATTTGTTTTGTATTATGAGTTATTTATATGATCGTTTTGCCTTTGATCTTGATTCGTGAACTCGGAGTCAGCCCTAGTCTGAACAGGGAGCCCGATCCTAGAGTGTAGCTCGATTTGGTCTTTCTACTATTCTGATTTGACTGATTTTAGTTTCAAATATCATTTTCCAATATTCTAAATTTTTCATGATTTTCTGGAATTTTCCTGAATTAAATTGTAAATCTTCAAAACCGGGGTCGACCAATACCGCTGCTCGAATCTCGGATTTTTAATTTACAAACGGAGTTGAAATTCTATAAACAGCTTTCTTGTAACTTCTTAAAATCACATTTTCTATCTAAATACTTTTTCTGAGAATTTTCTGAATTTATCAAAATTCCACTGGATTTGTGTCGGCCAGTATCACTGGTTGATTTTCGAAATTTTAGTTTACAATTAGAATCAAATTTTTGGATTCCGCTTTCATATTACTTTTTAGAATTATATCTCCTTTCTGGAATTTTCTGAGATTTTTCAGATTTTATAAAAATCCGGCCGACCCAGTATAGACTGGTATTGACGGTTGACTTCAGGATTTTTATTATTTTGAAAATGGGATTGAATTTTGAAAACCGATTTCACCAAAAATCTTTAAACAATATTTATTATTTTTGAGAATTTTTGAGAAGCTTTCCAAACTACTTCATTTTTTGGACTTTTCCGGAGTTTTCGGTGTTTTCCCAGATACCGGAATTTTATCCAAATATTTTACTTTTCTCTTTTTTCATTTTTTTCTCTCCTCGCTAGACGCGAGTTTCACCAACCTGGGTTCAACATTTAATGTAGGGATGCTCTCCATACTGCATTTAATGCTTGTCCTGCACGATCAATTCAGAATCTTATCAACCATGCTATCTTGTCTTTTCTGTCTAACGCAACTTTTGTGTTTTCCTCCTAGACGCGGCCCTCATCTCCGCGTCCAGTTCATTTTGCCTAAACGCAGCCCTTTTTTTTTGAATGAAACGCATGTTTCATTTAATAGGAATGGCAATGGCAAACTTGTTATATCTCCATATCCCTTTATATATATATACCTTCCCTTTTTCTCTCTCTTTCATTTTTTCCTTTCTTCCTTCTCCATTTACAGCCAACAGAGAACGATGGCAGCACCCATGAGCCGCCCCCTTGCCTTCCCATGGCCGGCCACTCTCCCCTCCATTTCCACCACCAACTCCTCCACCTTTTTCTCCTCCATCTCCTCCACCATCCCAACAACAACAACACCATCTCCATCACCTTCTTCTTCCTCTTTTTCCACCAAGAAACCCACTTCCTCCATTAACTTCTCCACCATTTCCACCACCACCTACACCACCTTAGCCACCAACGATCACACTAAGTTCTCCTCCTCGGCGAGCTCTTCCATCCTAACCAACTCGTCGCTCTCTGAAACATCGTTTTCAAAATTTTGAAAATTCAAATGAGCTAGACTTGCACCCTTCCTTGGTCGGGTTTAGGCTACCCTATGGGCTACCGGCCTTGGCCGCCGCGCCGGCGCCGGCCGGCCGGAGATGGCCGGCCGTTCTCCTCTTCTCCCTTTCTTCTTTCCTTCCTTTTTCTTTCCTTCTTCTTTCTTTCTTTCTTTCCTTCTTTCCTTTTTCTCTTCCTTGATTTCTTTCACTAATTCCCTGCGTCTTGTAACGCCCGATCCCGCAGGTACGGGGACGTTATGGCGACTACATACGCGAGGTGAAAACACCCTCACGCGTACGTTAAGCCTCAGTACAGGACATAGCCACCATATACACAAGGGTTCCAGCAAGAAATAAGTACAAGAATACCTGCAGAAAGGGGTTAGGGATCATAACAGATATAAAAACAGGGAGAAATAAGATAACAGAAATAAATCACCAAGATACCTATAAAGAGTCTCGATGAGGATTCTCCTATGTGACTCCAAGGCACTATCTGATAATACGGTAGCTCGGATCTCTAACCTGGGCATGCAAACCCAGGGTCGTCAAAAAGCGACCTAGTGAGTGGTAAATGAAGGAGGCAATAATATGTACTATAGTAATACAAGCACAATAATAATAGATAATACATGCTGTTGTAATAGTGATACCATATCCTAAGCATATAATAAGCATATAAGTAGCAGTAGAAATATATAAACATGAACAAGTCATCTTTTAATACCATCACTACCTAGCCGGTTATCAGCGAGTCATGTCTATAGTCGTACCGAGTTTATATAAATAATGTTATCTAGTGGTGACGTGATAGAAATGAACATGCTAGTGGTGATGTGATAGCAGTGAACATGCAGATGGACATATGCTATCTAACCATTATACGGTGTGGTGCATAGACAGTAATGATGTCTGCAAGGTATACAGCAAACAGAATATATGCAATGCAGAGTATACATATACATGAGTAGTATGCCACCACAGAAAGTATACATGTACCAGGTAAAGTAACAAAGTATACATGTAACATGATAGCGGATAAATGATGAGGTATAGTAACAAGTACGACTAAACAATAGAATACATGTATCAGGCAAGTCATGTGATTTATCCAATAGTAACAATCAGTACCGCCTGCTATTTTAATCAATCTCTTCCAGTGTCCCATACCACTGGCAGTTCATACTGGAGCCCGCACTCCAGTCGAACCCATTCGGACTTGGCATACGGGTACCATTATCCAAACGAGAGAGTGACCAAATAACAAGTGTTCCCGACGTCACTATTGTGTATTCTGTTTTATTATGTTAACTGGAAACCATGGTCGAGGAGCTCTTATCGGGTGGGTGTATCCCGTGCATACCCGGGACAACGGCCTTATCAGACCCCTGGCTGCTGAGACCAGGACCAGCCCGCTAGGGCTGTAACATGTAACGGGAATCTCAATGAGCTAAAATAATAACGGGAAACGGGAGCTCATGAGTAACAGACGGTAGCCAGCACTACCCCGTCCCCTACAGTGGGACAAACAATGGATCCAGACATCCACCCGATATGATCTAGTCAACCGTCAAGTCTCCCCCATACCCAAGTTCTCTTTATTATCATTCACTAAACAGTATAACAAGTTCTAATATGGAACATGGTACATGTAATACGATAACATGACATGAGCTCTGTTGATAGTAGGAAACACAATAACGGAAAACGGGAAACAATATCTGCAGCATTCCACACATTGCATATCAACAGCTCATGTATCCAGTAACGGGTATATCAATATCAGTAACGGGAAACAATCAATCATAAAACAGGCATACGGGAATAGCATGAAACAATAATACATGTAATATGAACGGGGATCCATATGACACGAATAGAGAAATCATACATGCATGTGTAACAGTGATATGTAAACATGACATAACTGTGTACCGAGCATCCATGTAACGATGATAACAATACTATGAAATGCGGTAGTCCGTGCATTGGTATATCCGTGTACCAGTGGAACATAGATGTATAACAATCATCCGTGTAATATCTCTGTGATAGTACATGTAGTAACAGTGATCAGTATCTACTATACCATGCCCAGTGAACTTACAGTCTCCGTGTCATGATGATACCAGTGCATGAAATAACGGTGTCTAGCATTAATATCTAGTGGCAGTGTAGTGTCATCGAATACCGTGGATTAGTATACTTGTGACGATAATTATCTAACTATGATCCCATACATAACATAATAGTATTCATGAATATGGTGAAATAGTGGCCTGAGTGTCAGTAGCTGTGCAGATATGATGACGGTGTCCGAGTTGTCTCAGTCAATATTTATTGTTATTATTAATATATCACCTATATTATATTAAATCAGGAAATACCTTACAATATTATCTGTTATTCCTATGACAGTGAGGTTCCAATAATTACAAGTTAATAATTACTAGTTACCATATTTTATCCATAATCACGATTTATCAATCAATGTCAATAAACATGGTAAAATATAATTTATAAAAGAAAAACACTCACAAACTAACCATGGGAAGGTAGCTCTCATTCTCACGATCGCAACGGATCCAGAATCGTCCAAATCGGAGTCCGGATGCTCCGATATCGCCCGAACACTAAAAATAATCAAAATGGGTTAAATATGTAAATAAAAATATTGCAACTGCAAATACTGAAATATCACAGGGGGTTTTCTGCAATTTTACCTTTATTGGGTTTGGATGCGGGTTTACGGGTTAACGGGTCGGGTTTAGATCCAAACCCAAACCTAATTAACTTAAGTTAAATGGGTAAGGGGTTACGGGTTATCGGGTCGGGTGTAATAAACCCAACCCCTTAGGTTATTGGGTTCGGGCTAGACCCGAACCCAAACAACCAACAGGCAGCGGCAGCGGCAGCAGCAGCCTGCTACTGCCGCGCCCCAAGCGGGCCGGTCGGCCAGCTCCGCTTGCCGGCAGCGGTCCCGGCCGCCGGCCGAGTGTGAGAGAGAGGGGTGAGGGAGAGAGAAGGTGAGAGAGGGGGAGAGAGAAAGGTTGAACAGAGAGAGAGAGAAGGAGAGAAAAGGGAAAGGAAAAGGAAACAGGGCAGCTGCTGCTGCCCTGTGCCTGGCCGCGCAGCCCGCGCGCCATGGCGGCCGGCTGCGGCCGGCGGCGGTGCTAGGCCGTCGGGGCGGCCTGGGTCCATGAACAAGGAGGGAGAGAGCGAGAGATATTGAGAGAGAGAGAGAGGAAAGAGAGAGATAGAGAGAGAAGAGAGAATTGAGAGAGAGGGGGGTTTTGAGAGAGTTTTAGAGAGAGAGAGGTTTTTATAGGGAGAGAGAGAGGCGGTGGGTTAAAGGCGGTGGGAATATGGCGGTGGGGGGAAACGTGTAGAAGGAAGAAGAAAAGAAAAGAAAAAGAAGAGTAAAGAAATAATATTTATTATTATTATATTGGCCCAATATTCGACCAGCTCCGAACGGTGCCCAAAAATTACAGAAAATAGAGAATATTATCCTGAGTCATAATATGAAAATGGTTTGAAGAAATTCAGTCTGGTTTACAAATTAAAAATTCTAGAAGATGTCGCCGGTATTGGGCGACACCGGTTTCGCCCGATTTTCGATAAATTCAGAAAAATTTTCAAAAATATCCTAGCGTAGATCATATGATTCTAAGACATATAGTGAAAGTGGATTCTTAAAATACAATGCCGTTGGTGAATTAAAAATTGTAGAGTCGGTTATCGGTATTGGTTGACACAGGCGTCGCAATTTGTCTGAACTAATCCAGAAAAAATTCTAGAAAATCCTAAAAAATCTAAAATATTAGAAAATGATTTTTGAAACTGAAATCAGCTCAATCGGACTACTATGGAGGTCAAATCAATTTTGTACGTCGTATCGCGTACTGATACGGTGATACGTACACCAGGGATCAGGGGGTTACATGTCTCCTCTATCTCTTTTCTTCCCTGCGTCTCATTTTCTCTCCCTCTCTTTCTCTCTCCTGTACTGTCTCTCTCTCACTCCTTCTTATCTCCCTGTCTCTCTCTGTTAAATTGCTGACGCGGATCTCACTCCCGCGTCCAAGCAATTCCTTAACGCGAATCTTCGCGTTCTTGACATTTCTCTAACGCGGCCTTCGCGTTCTTGTATCGACGCAACGCGGAGCCCATGCCCGCGTCTGTGTCCTTCTCGTGTCAACACGACGCGGAGCTCATGCCCGCGTCTGTGTTCTTCTCGTGTTAACGCGACGCGGAGCCCACGTCCGCGCCCGCGTTCCTCTCGTGTTATAGCTTAAATGCGGGTCTCGAATCTCGCATTTGTGGCATCTACGCGACGCGACTCCCGCGTCTGCGACTCCCGCGTCTCACTCTTAACACTACATTCCCCTATACACAATCTCTCTCCTTGTACTCTCTCTAGCTCTCACTTTCTCTCTCCTCTCTCTCTCATTCTCTTTCTCTCTCTTGATTTTCTCCTCTCTCTATCACTTTCTCTTTAACGCGTTGACGCGTTGATTTCCTAGATTCCGGAGATCAAAGATTTCACTATGTTTTCTGAAGACTTAGGCGAGTGTTCTCGTTTTCCTCTTGACTTTCCCATTTCATCAGTCGACTTGTATTATTCACAATTGTGCTATTTGGAACTAACACTTTCTGCAGATACCCTTGCTTTCTGGCCAAACCTCTGGGTACAACCTTTGAGGTTTAAAGTCCTCGGGACTTTCTGTATGCTACGCCTGGTAGGTGGACCTAGTGTCAACACTTTACCGCTTGCTCCGTCCGAGCGTCATTACCCCGTGAGCATGGCTTTCCCGTGAGCGGTAGTATGGCGTTCCTATGCTTACTGCGATGCGAGCGGTAACCTCGCCGAGCGTGATAGCATTTAGTGTTGTACATTAGTTTCGCTCCGGCTCCGCTTAGCTCCGCATTGATGTTTGCTTGCCTACTGAATTACATGTCTACCAGTTTATTGATTCTTCTATTTATGGTTGTGAAGAGCTTGAAATCTTGCTTATGCTATTTTTCCTGAAACTGCATGGTTTTTCGGTATTTGTACCGGTCTTGTAGATTGTAATATTTTCTTGTAACGCTTGACATGCTTTCACTTGATGCGCTAACATATACTATGTTGTCCCTTGTCACCTGCCTGAGATCGCCTCATGTCATGTTACCAACTGACACCCTACATGCTACTATTGACACTTACTTCTTGCTATGATATGACTTATCACCTGCCTCCAAACATACTAATATTTGACCTGTGATTATCACATTTACAGGAATACTATACTTGTTATCCTGTATTATATATACAGTGACCTGAATCTATAGTACTCATGTACTCTCGAATTCCTGATCATGTCTTATACCTGCTATTCCCGTAAAATTGATATTACATAATAAATCATAAAAGGAACAACTTGCATCGGGTCGGGGAAAACTTGCGGCTATCAATACATGTTCGTGTTTACAGTGGTACTAGGTATGTTGTGCAACTAAAACTTTCGGTCTGACCTGTGGGCCTCCAGGCGACCGAGGGGAGTACTGGCTCCCTCCTTCCTGGTACCATCTTGATAAGGACATTCTATAAGACCCTCCTGTACGCCTTGCGGCTGGTTCCGAGCACCAGTAACGGAACGTCCTGGACCGTGGTCCCGGGCATGCACGGGACCCACTGTAAACATTTTTTGTTGATACCCCCATTGGTTTCCAATAACAAGCTTGCTTTACTCAGATGTGGATATATGCGCTGGGACGCTAGTTCACATATCTAGACATCGGGATAAGACGAGTAATAATAATAATAAAAGATGCTAGCTATGGATCCGTAGTATGCTTTACCATGTTTGATTGTATCGGGTTTTACTTCGGATTTCTGGTTTTAAGATTATTTTACTATACCTGCTTACATCCTGCTTTACCATCCGTGTTCTATTCCATTAGTCTCCTGCTCTTATCTACATACTATGAGTCTTCCCTACTTGATATCATTTGCTGTATATCTACTTGCTCCTGCATGCTTGTGCCTACGACACAGTTTCATGTTTATGATCCAGATTTATCGATACACGTGTGCTTATCTATGCTCGCCATCTGGCTTCCACATCACCACTTGCCGGGGAGTTCTGACTCCTCTGGATCCTCATGTCCAGGTTTTGGAGCTTGGAGCGTGTGAATTCTCCCAGTTGCTGATCAGAGTGGCGTAGCGATAGCGTGGATCTCCAGCAGACCATCCAGAGCCCTATCCTTTCAAGTCCCTGCTCAGCTCTAGAGTTTTCCTGCTATGACTCTGAGCCACCTCTTGTACTGTTCAAACTTGTACATCTCCTTGTATTCTCGCATTTGCGCCATATTGGTGATGTAATATGATTGTAATATTTGTCACCTCTGGTGATAACTTTGTAATTGTATTCATATGTTGGAATGTATAATGCACCACGTGCTTCTGTACTCTGATTCTTGCCTGTACTGATGCTTAGCGTATATACGTAAGGGTATTTCTGACCTGCGTATATACGTCACAGTAACGTCCCCGTACCTCGCCGGACCGGGGCGTTACAACCACTGGTCCGGTCGACGACCGTCCGTCGACTGCCAGTGTGTCTGCTGGGAAATCTGGAACTTAAAACTTAGGTTATTTCATACCATTAAATCCCATAAAATTACATAAATTCAACAAAAATAAGTTCTTATAAGATCTTTGAATACCAAACATGTGTGACTAAAAATAAATACATATTACAAACTATTTGAACCATTTTTGTGATATAGAAGTTAGGTTTTAAATCAAAATCGGTATTTTCCAAAACCAAACTATGAAATGGAAATCCGACTTTTCCAAAACTTGTCTAAATACAAAAACATGATATTGAAAAAATTTGAAGTATATTGTATATGGGTAGAATCTAATATACATATAAGATACATATCTATGTTTTTGACAAAAATCCAAAAATAAGTTTTGTTTACATACAAAACTCCAAACTCATGAAATAGACTATCAAAGTAAGTTTTTCTAAATAGATGAAGTATAGATGTATATAAATCAAATCTAATATACATTAAACCATGTAAACTTGTTTTGATTCTATCTATCCATGAAACTATATATATGAAAAACGAAACCGGTTAAACCGAAAACCAAACAAATTGAATCTTATGTGTGTGAACTTGAGCATATCAATACTATCTACCTTTACACAAAATCTATATATAAACTAAACAAACCGAAATCTTCTTGACTCCAAGCCGACTCGATCCAAACGCGATCCAACGAGCTTGACTCCAACCGAGTACTATATGCGATCTTGACGCGCTAGCTCTTGAATCCACATATGTTAGCTCCCAAAACTCCTTTATTGAAGCTAATCACCTACTAAGATCTTGATCAAATTCTGAGACTTAATTAAATACAAGATCATTAGTACTAAAATTACATGAGTTAATCATCATCAAACTGGAGTGATGGGCCTTTGGGCCAACAAACATCTCCGCTTATACATTGTATATTATACTTTATGTGGGTTAGGGTTTAGTCATCCCTTCTTCATGTAATGCATGTATGCAGGGGGAACTAACTTTACGTCTCTCCTTTTCATGAATGTATATCGCATATACATCTTTATTGTTTGTTTGTCCTCAACCCTTTGTTGATGAATTGACAAAAAAGGGGAGAAGAATTTTGAGAGCTTATATATGCATGTTTTATCCTTGTTTATGCATACATGTTTTTGTTTATTTATGTGCTTTCATTGAATATTTTTATATTATTTCTATGCATGATTAAGTGGGAGCTTCTATGAAGCTTATCTTTAATCCATACTTATATAACTCCATGAGTTTTGTCATCATCAAAAAGGGGAGATTGTTGGCCAAAGGCCTAGCGCTCTAGTTTGATGATGATTAACTCATGTAGTTATAGTACTAATGATCTTGTGTTTATATAGTTTCAGATATTTGATCAAGATCTTAGTAGGTGTTTAGCTTCAATAAAGATTCAAAGTCAGGTTTTGAAGCAAGCACGTGTTAATTTAAGAGCTCGCGCATCAAGATCACATCTAGCACTCAGTTGGAGTCAAGCTCTTTGGATCGTGTTTGGATGAGTCGGCTCGGAGAAGGAGTTCTACAAGAAGACTTCGGTTTGTATTTAGTTTAGTGTGTTTAGATCTTGTGTAAAGATAGATAGTGTTGATATACTCAAGTTCTCACACACACACACATGTTCAATATGTTTGGTTTTCGTTTTTTAAATGGTTTTGGATTTCAATTCATATATATATGGTTTTCATGAATAGATAAATCAAAACAAATTTACTTGGTTTAATATATATTAGATTTCATCTATATACATATATGCTTCATATATTTAGAAAAACTTATTTTGATGATCTTGTTCATGTGTTTTAGAGTTTTGTATTTAACAAAACCTATTTTGGATTTTATGTCAAAACATAGATATATCATGTACATGTGCATTGGATTCTATCCATGCACAATATGCTTCAAATGTTTTTGTTTTTATGCAAGTTTGGGAAAATCAGATTTCCATTTCAAAGTTTGATTTTCAAAAAATACGGTTTTTGTTTAAGGCTAAATATTTATATCACAGAAATAGTTCAAATAGTTTTATTTGTGTGATTTTTGGTCACACATATTTATTCTTCAAATATTAATAAGGAACTGATTTTTATGGAATTTATGTGTATTTATGGGATTTTATAGAAGTTTAATTGACCAAGTTTTCAGTTCTCTGAAATTACTGCCAGAACCCTGCTGGCGGTCGACCGGGCAGCGGTCGGTCGACCGACCGGTCGACTGATATACACAAGAGACAGGCACAGGACCAGCCAAGTAGGCTTGTCGATCGTGCAATCGACTGACTGAAAGTACCCCACTCTCGGGTACTGCCGGTCGACCAGGCGGTCGACCGACAAGTTGTGCCCGGTCGACTGGGCGATCGACCGGAGGCACAGCGGTCAGAAATATGACCGTTGGGCCGGTCGACCGGCCGATCGACCGAAGGGCAATCTGGACCTTTCTGGCTGCCAACGGCTAGTTTTTTCCCCAAACCCTATATAAAGGGGTTTTGGGGGCTGTTTTCTATAAGATTTCTAGAGAGTTTTTCTTCCCATCTTCTAAGATTTTGTAGCAAGTTTTAAAAGAGTTTTTGTGCCAAAAGATTTATTTTTATTTATTTTCAAGGTTTGAAAAAATCAAAGAAAAATAGAGTCTTTGGAAAATTGGTTTTGATCTTAATTTCTATTTCTATCTAGTATTTTTCTCAAGTATTCTTCATTGTGATTTATTTTTCAAATACATGATTTTCTCACACTTGAGTTATCATCTCTATCCTATCTATAGGATCTTATTTTTGTGAGAAATATTGTTTGTGGTCTATTGTGATCACCAAGAGTTGTTTGTGGTCTATTGTGATCACCAAGTTGTAATCTTTCCTGTGCTTTGGTTTTGTGCCTATCCCTCTAGTGTAGGGGTGGTTGTGTTTGGGTTTGTGTCTATCCCTCTTGTGTAGAGGTGATTGTGATTGTTGTTTGGCTTTGTGCCCATCCCTCTTGTGTAGAGGTGATTGTCATTTTGACTTTATGCCTTACCTCTTGTGTAGAGGTGGTTTTGTTGGAGAGAGGAGTTGTGTACTCCTAACTTTGTAATTGCAAATTTCTCGGTGGAGGTTCCCTTTGTGGGAGGTCCTGTGTGGGAGTAGTGGAAATCTTTCTGTGTGAAGGGCGAGGGGACGTAAGCAGTGGCTCGAACGTCAAAAAATATTTTGGTATTTGCATTTGATCCACTATCTCTAAGCTCTATCTCTCTTATATCTGTATTGCTTTATATTGTTCACATCTCATACATGCTTGGCATTATTTTTGTGCCCATACTTGTGTTGAATCAAGAAAGCTTCATATAGCACACTCAACTCTTATTTAGAGGAATCTAGAGGAGATAGTCCAGAGCCCTTCATAGGGAAATCGGCTACACTCTTTGGTTACACATAGTGTATTGCAATTAGCTTTTAATTCTGCATCATTTGTTATTAGATTAGCTAATACACCTATTCACCTCCGTTCTAGGTGTATATTCACATTGGACTATTAGGATTGCATGCAGGGAATCTATTCATTGTTCATAACTCTCCGCCTTGATGCAGGGGTGTTACACTCTTCAACGGGGAGAGGGGATATGGTATAATTGCAGGCAAAGATCTCAGTGGTCGTTACTAAGGACTTCTAGGGTGAAGTTGAGAATCGTTGACTGTAGGTGACTCCGGAGCGTGATGTCTTCGGAGTTGTAGACATCACTGGGAGGATAAGATATGACGGGGGCTGCTGAATGATGTGGAAGCTTGAAAAGAAGACTTTGTTGCTTGAACACGTGTCAGCATCTTGATAAGGTCAATTTTTTGCTACTATAATAATGAAGTAGCATCACTCAAGATAGGGGGTCGGTCGACCGCGCCGACCGACGTGCACGAGGTGCACGTTGGAAGAAAGGAGTTGGTCAATCGACCGCCTGGTTGACTGACATGCACAGCAGTGGAGACAGGCGAAGTCGACCGACCGACTAGAAGAAGCGCAGTGCGCATGGTGATGCTGGTCAACCGGGCGATCTATCGTAGAACTCACATTGGAGCCTGCACAGCTAGCGGTCAACCATCTGATCGACCGCTCATAGGTTTTGCCAGTTTTTTAATTGAATTCTGACTTGTTTTTGATCCGATTTCAGTATTTTTGGTTTTATTTTCTTCGTGGATTTTATGCCTATATATTGAGGGGGTATTGTCTTCATTGATTGTAATCTGAATTGGAGAATTTTTATTGAGAGTTCTAAGGTTAGCTTGTTTGAGAGAATTTTATGACCAATTGTCTAGATTATCGATTTGGATCCACAGATCAATTTGTATCCCTTATAACTCAGTTGTTTGAATAAAATTTCTCCATTCTGTGCCGATGACGTAGGAAGTTGTCAAATCTCATTAAATTGTTTGTTATCTCTTTCTCTCTTTGTATTTGTGTTTGTGCTGTATTAATTTGTGATTGACTCGACGTTGTTAGAACGCTGATTGATTGGCATGTTAAATTCCTCAAGAGGTGTAACAGTCTTGTCCTTGATGCCACAGCGCAATGGATTCACCATACTGACTGTTGAATTGTTGAAACTTGCATCCAGTTTTGTGGACACTTTTAAGTTTCAAAATGTAGTCACAACAATTGACATTTCTACGTTGACGACGGCTTGAAGATCTTTGATGTAACGGCAATGGTCCAAGTTCCTTAGGTTACAAGCTTGCAGACTGCAATGTTTAATTGTGGGTGTACTGATGTTTGTTTGTAGGACTTTGTGTGCGCGCGCGCGCGCGCAAGTGGGAAACGATCATTAATATGTTTATTGATGTTGATATATATTGATATTATTAAAGAAGATAAGATCTGCCTAAAATGTGAAATTATTAAAAAAAAAACCTTATCTTTTAGAGAATATCGCATCCTGCTACTTGATAGACTTGTTCCATTGTTATCAATAATGAAGAACTTTTTTGCCCTAAAAAAGTATGGCATTGTGGCTCACATGTGTCTAATTATTCTTATAGTGTGATGGCAACTAAATGTTCTATTCTTTAATTCTTGACATTGGTAATGGGAATGAGATTGTGGCAGCAAAGCAAGTATATAGGACGGATATTATACTATGGTGCATGCTCGTCGATTCAGCGCTCGCTTCACAAGTCGAAATGTTTTTGCGCAGCAGTGTTTTGTTTTTTAGTTGCACGCTCAGTAGAAATTAAACTTGAGTTATTCTGTTATCATAAATTTAAAGTTTTTTCTGTGCCTGGTGACGATTAGTGGTAGTTTTTGTGTGTGTGTGTGTGAAGTGTTTTTAATATGTCTCTTTATAAAACTATTTAAAAAGTCCATTTAAAATCTTATCATGGATCATGGATCATTATTACGAAGAGAATCGACTCCTTTTATCTTAATTTATAGGTCATAAATAAGAATGTGCATAAAATTTCATATAATCTGGACTTTTTTCACCATTGATCAAACGGGGTCAATATTTGTTTTATTATTGAAAAATCATTCATTTTTTATAATTTTTTGATGCATGGTTAAATAAATTAAAAAGTGCATTATTTCTATATATTATTATAACATAATCTTGGAGGATTTCCTCTGACTAATGTCGATAAAACAATTTTGGAAATAGAGAAATATAGAAATTACATGGGGAAGGGAATCCTTTGTATATCCTCAAGACATGATGGACCACCAGGGCCGGTCCTGAAAAATCAAATACTCTGATCAAAATTTTAAA
>JAVJIF010007237.1:0-82500 GCA_038442645.1 Agave tequilana
TGATATATATTGTGCTCTATTGTTATATGCTTGGGATTGTTTGCTCCACACTTGTATTCAACCAAGAGAGCCATAGCAGCACCTCAAAGCTTATCTAGAGAAATTGAAGAGATAGTCCAGAGCCCTTCACCAGGAATTCGACTACATCTTATGTTATACTTAGTGTGTTTAGCATAATAGTTTTAGTTTGCCTAAATAGTTTTAATTTCGCATTTATTCATCATTAGATAGCTAGTCACCTATTCACCCCCTCTAGGTGATTTTAATTGATTTCAGAGCTTGTGCTCTTGATTTGGGTCTAACAACCTAGTGTTAAAGATAATTATTTTTGGCTAATCACAATATTATACATACATATGATTCATGTCACCTCCCATATTTGATATTCTTAACATCTAAATTTGGAAGGTTAAGATGTCAATGTACCTCAAAGCCCTAGATAATTCATGTTATTTGTCACTATTAAAGACTCTTATTATTTAAATGGCATATATCTGAGGTAATACAAAAGCCATCTATGCTTAAAGTCAACCCTAAAGATGAATATTTATCTTGGGTTTCTAACTTTGATTCGGCTTTTGTAGTATAGAACACTTTTGTCTCCTTTGGCGAACAAAAGCAATATTATGTGGGGAGCAACTAGGATGATGGAAGTGATGCCTTCCAACTTATGCTACATGATCCAAGGGGATAGCCCCCCTTGAGGTAAACTCTGAATCCGAGTTAGATGAGGATATTAACATGTCATATGATGATCTTGCTTCTTTGTCAACAACTTCTTGAGAATATGAGTTGCTTAAAAAGGATGATAAGAAATTGAAAATAAATTGATCCATGTAAAAGAAAAAGATTCCTTTTAAAATAAATTGGAATACATTTCAAACGAAAATGATACATTGAAAAAAGGATAAATTTCCTTGACTTCTAAATTAAATGATCTTTGTGAAGAAAATACTTCTTTGAAAAATAAAATTATTGGAGGAAAAGAAAAAAGAAATTATTTTGGAAGAAAACAACTCTTTGAAAAGAAAATTTGTTTCAAAAGAAATGGAAAACATTTCTAAAGAAAAAGAGTGTTGATTTCATTCTCACCATGCCTTTCATGCTACTATTGATAAAAATGAGATTCAATTTTGAAAAATAGAATAGATTGTTTGAGCTCAACTTTGAGCAGATATGCATTTAATCATAATAAATTGGAAATCATGTTTCAAAAGAAACATGCTCCACATATACATGCACATCACCCACGGCACACATATGCATATTTTGTATATCATGATGTACTCATTCTCATGTGCATATTAGAGTATACAAATGTACACATACGGTCGCAAAGGCCATTTAGCAAAGTTTTATTTTGATAGATAAATCATATTAATTTTGTAATAAAAATGTTTGGGTTCCGAATAATGCTAAGCTCCGTGGACCCAAAAGAAAATGGGTTCAAAAGTCCCCACCCTTGTGTTTGATGTAGGTGTAGGCTCTCACATGACATGAGAGAATTGGTGCCTTGATGGTGGATGTATAGGCTAGATGGACATACAATTGATGCATCACTATCAAAGAAGTTTGGTGGGAGGACCACTATGGTTTGGAGATATGGAGATGTGCCCTAATGATTTGGTAACTATCACTATCCTTATTTGTTTACATGTTTTTAGAATATTGATTTAGTATGTTTTTCAGATTGTTATAAATGCCATGTTATTTAGACTTATGACATATATGTATAGTAATTGAGATACACCCATGTTCATATGGATTCATATTTTGTGTTCTCACTTTAGTTTAGCTATTGTGTATATCATTACTCTAAAACATGTGCATTTACCTTAATAATGGTTTGCACTTCATGTTTGATTACATATTTAAATGTATATTTTCATTAAAGCTTGTGCATATACTCATATAACTAGTGAGTCACATTTGATTATTGAATGTTTGTACTTACTTGCTCATTTGTACAAATTAGATGTACTAGTATAGCCTAGTTTGATGATTCGTGCATTTTAATTGTTTTCCCTATATTTTATGCATGTTTGCTTCATGTATATATTATTCTTATCTAAAACTAATAAATATACATGTATACCTTGAGTCTCTTGCTTCATATAATTATATTATATTATAGACTCTTTATGTTTGGGATATGTATGTATATGTTAATTTTGGATAAAACATACATATACCTTGAAGTTTTGTTTTAAAAAAAAAAATTTTATAATCTACATGTTTTTTTTATAAAAAGAAATTCATGTTGTTTGAGCCTCATTGACTATTTTTCATGATTATGCTAATCACATAACCTTTATACACTCACATTATTTTTGTTTACTCATGATTTTATTCATGAGTACATTTTTGAGATTTAAAATTTCGAGTGTCAATTTTTGTGTATTTAGTATGATTCATGAGATATTATTTTTGTTTTCATGTTTGAAGGATCTTTAACTAATTTTTCAAAAATTACTTTAAACTAGTTATTTATTCTTCAATTGGTAGAGTTTCAAACTATGCTAAAATATTTTCAAACTCTTATCTTTGAAAACCCCTACCAACCGAAAGGCGGATGGGTGGGCGACCATGCCTTGTAAGTTTATTGAAAATCTTTTATCATGTGCTGAATAGGGTGGATAGTTATGAGTTATACTCATGTACTTCATGAAATTCTATTTTTGTATACTCATATATGTTTTCTAATATATGTATGCTTCAAATTTCAAATAATATCAATTTCAATTGGTATTTTCATGATTTGATTGTGCTTAATTTACAATATCCTTATATGTTTAAAGCACAAATTATGTTTATGCTAAGCTTGACTTAAATCTTGATTTCAATTGGTATCAGAATTAGTATTTTAATGAGCTTATGCATTATTTTTAATTGGTATTTCACTTGATATCAAAATTTACTTCTTATTTACCTTTTAATTGATATCAAAATTTATAATTTACTTCAATTGGTATCTATATGGTTCGATTTCAATTGGGTCCGATTTCAATTGGTATAAAAAATGGTTACCTTTTTTTTGGTATCAAAATTTAGCATATATTTCAATTGGTATCAAAATATAAAATATTTTACTTTCATTGGTATCAAAATTTACAAATGTTTCAATTTCTAGTATCAAAAAAATTCAATTTCAATTGGTATTAAAAATCTTGTGATATCTTAAAATTTTGTTTACTTACAAGTGGTATCTCAAAATTTAATTAAGAAAATCGATTTGTTTTAAAGTGATTTTAAAAATGTTTTGATATGTATTGCCTATATGCAAGGGGAGCTTAATATCTCTTCTATATATAGATTCATGTTGAGTGTATCTTGCATTGAGGAGAGCTTGACATCTCTTCTTTATGTGATACATCTGTGTAGGTGGAGCTTAACATCTCCACTTATGCATTGCTTTATGTGAGTCAGGATTTTCATCCTTCTTCATGTAATGCATGTATGCAGGGGAGCTAACTTACCGTCTTCCTCTTCATGAATGTATATCGCATATATATATATATATATATATATATATATATATATATATATATATATATCTTTATTGTTGATTTATTTTTACCCCTTTGTTAATGATTGACAAAAAGGAGAGAATGATTTGAGTGTTATATATGCATTGAGTTTATGCATATATGAGTTTATGCATGTCTATAGTTATGTTTATACAAAAAGGGGCAGAAGGATTTTGAAAGTTTATACCAAAAAGGGGGAAGAAAGTTTTTGGGGAGAAGAATTTGGTTTATGCATGTTTCTCACCTTGTTTATGCATATATGTGTTTAAATTTATGCACTTCATTGAATATTTATATTTATTGTTATGTATGAGTTAAGGGGGAGCTTCTATGAAGCTTAACTTTAATCCATGCATATATAACTCCATGAGTTTTGTCATCATCAAAAAGAGGGAGATTGTTGGCTCGAAGGCCCATTCACTCTAGTTTTGATGATGATTAACTCATGTAGTTATTGTATTAATGATCTTGTGTTTAATTAGTATCAGATATTCGATCAAGATCTTAATTGGTGTTTAGTTTCAATAAATGATTTAAAGTCAAAGTTTTGGAGCTAGCACGTGTTGATTTAAGAGCTCGCACATCAAGATTGTATCAAGTACTCAAGAGGTGTCTAGCTTATTAGATCAAGGTTTGGACTAAGTCAACAAGGAGAAGAAGACCTTCAAGAGAAGATTCCAAGAAGACTTGTGTCATGTTTGTAAGTGTCAAGATTTTAGTTTTAGATAAAATGTAAAGGATAGATTAGTTGGTGGATTGCACAAGTTCATATACACTCACACACAAGATTTAGATGTGTTTTCATATAAGAGTTTTTGTTTTAGAAAATACCGGTTTGGTTTTTAAGCTTCAAAATATACATGTGTTTTATCAAAATTTAATTTAGAGCTTATTGTCAAAAATATAAATATTTCATCATATATGTGTAGTGGATCATATCCATACACACTAAGCTTCAAAAGTGTTTAAAATATCTTATTTTTATATTTGGAGAAGTTCTAGAAAAATCGATTTTGAAAAATACTGATTTGTTTTTAAACCAAAAATTCTATATTACAAAAATAGTTCAAAATGTTTGTAATATGTTTTGATTTCTAAACTAACATGTTTGTATATTAAAGTATATAATGAACTTATTTTTGTAGAATTTATGAGAATTTATGGGATTTTATTGAAGGTAAAAAGACCAATTTTTTCAATCCCTAAAACCTGTGTTCTGGCCTTCTGCCGGTTGACTGCACGGTCGACCAAGCCAGAGATCGGTTGACCGACGTGTACAAACGTGCACGGCCTTGTTTGGCTGGAGGGCCAGTCGACCGACCCGGTCGACCGCCAGAGAGTTCTGCTCTCTAGATCTGGCCCCAGTCACCGGACAGTCGACCGGCAGAGAGCTCTTGCTCTCTGTATCCAGGCCTCGGTTGACGGGCCGATCAACCGATGGTACAAAGGTCAAAAATGTGACCGTTGGCCGGTCGACCCGGCGGCCAACCGACAGCAGCATCAGCTGCTGAGTTGGTCTCAACGGCCATATTTGGGAGCCTACAAATTGGGCTTCCCTTGGATTGTTTTCTACAAGATTTTAAATGGGATTGCAAGATAGTTTTTCCTACACTTCTAAGTGTTTATCTCCACTTGTTTTAGAGCCAAGTACTTCCCTATCAAAAGTAGAGTTTTTCAAGAGTGCTTTGAAAAAGAGATTTCTTGAGTTTTTTCACCACCAAATCAATCCTAGTTTTCTCACACGTACTTGAGTTTTCCATTGCTATATCTATTTTATAGGAGAATTGCTGTGACAGTTTTTAGGTGATCAAAGTGTTTAGATCACCAAGTGTTCTACTTTGTATTTGAGGAGGCGGACTTGCGGGTTCGCGTTGTTTCGAGTTCTAGTGAGAGCTCGGTGTAGAGGTGCGGCTTCGGCAAGCTAGTATGCTTGCAGTGTGTAGTTCTTGCGGGAACAAAAGAGGGACTAGTGAATCCAAGGAGTTCTAGTGTTAACTCGTTGTAGGTGTTGCGGCACCGAGTGATCCGATGGGATCGTTTATAATGGAAATCCTCCATAGTGTTGAAGGCGGGGAAGTAGAGCAAGGGTGCTCGAACCTCGAAACAAATCTCCCGTGTTTGTGATTGCTCTCTCTATCGCTCACTTGTGTTTATATCTTGTATGCCTATATTGCTTTCATCTTAATATGCTTGATATATATTTGTGCTCTACTGTTATATGCTTGGGATTGTTTTCTCACACTTGTATTCAACCAAGAGAGTCATAGCGGCACCTCAACTCTGATCTAGAGGAATCTTGAGGAGATAGTTCAGAGCCTTTCACCAGGAATTCGGCTATACTCTTGTATTATACTTGATGTGTTTAGCATAATAGTTTTTAGTTTGCTTAAATAGTTTTAATTCCGCATTTATTCATCATTAGATTAGCTAGTCACCTATTCACCCCTCTAGGTGATTTTAGTATCAACATAACCGATTCTATAATTATACAACTATGGTGATGGGTCTCAAGTGTTCTTTTATCTTAACTGATTTCTAATTATCTCTTATTAATAAATAAACATTCATGATCTTTAATCGATTTTCGTTATCACTGTTTAATCTACTCACCGCGTATGCCAGTGTTAACCAACTATCATTCGATTATTATTATCCATAACTATTACTTCCATAACAGATTGGACATCACTTGCATATAATATCAATCTTCACTTAACTATCATCATTAATATTTTAATAGTCAATACACATGCAATCACAGTGTTTAATAAAATCGGAGGGAGACTTTACCCACTTAATGATTTCAGGTTGAGTGACATCAATATTCATCACAGACAGGTAGATGGTATTTGTCTATATTCATCCATATTAATACACTTACGGGCGGTTAATGGTCATGTCTATACGAGTTATAAATGACAAGACAACTTGATATCATACCCGTAATATGTTCACGCATATATATATATATATATATATATATATATATATATATATATATATATATATATATATATATATATACATATATATATATATATACATATATATATCACGCCAGCAATTCATTATTCGGGATATCCTATTGGATTTTGCTTCCACAACATCATTCACTTTTATAATATTTCTCATAATCATCGTAATAACATCTTAGCTCCATAGGATCAATATTATCATTAATTTCAAAATAATAATTATTTCCAAATTGAGAAAAATAAGACTTGAGTTAGGACTTCCACTCACCGGATATACTGATAAATTTTGAATACCCAATACCATATACTGATACACAAGATGTGTAACTCTCGTTTTCACGATCACAATGGCTCAATAATCGTCCGAATCTGACTTCGGATGGCCAAGATATCGTTCGGAAACCAAAACCAAAATAAAAAGTTAGATACGTAATAATTGAAAATTTTTAGGGGGCTGTTTGTAATTTTTCGGGGCCCCAAAATAATTATTCAATCTCACAGGGGCTAAAATGAAATTTTACCTTATGGGTCGGGTTTGGGTGCAGACGGGTCGGGTTTGGGTTGAACCCGAATCCAAATCCGTTTGGGTTTTTAAACCCATGACGCAGCAGCAGCAGCAACGCGCGTGTTGCTGCTGCCCTCGCAGCGTACGGCGCCTAGCGCCCGCCGCCCGGCCGACCAACGGTGCCGCTCCAGCGCCCCTCGCCGCCGGAGGGCCCCACAGAGAGAAAGAGGGAGAGATGGGGGTGGGGGCTGGTGCTTCCCCCCCACTGCCGGCTCCATGCCGGCGCCTGGCCTCCGGTCAACACCTAGAGAGAGAAAGAGGGAGTGAGAGAGAGATGAAGAGAAAGAGAGATAGAGGATGAGAATGAGCTAGGGAAATAGATTTTTATCTCTCTCCCTCCACCAACTCCCCCACCCCATTCCTCCCATACCTCATAAATAAATTCTTATTGTATATTTTATTCTTTTTCTTATCTTCATCTCTCCAAATCATGTAAATACCATACAATAAATTAAATATCAATACTTGGTATTTATACAAATATTTCATGCAGTATATACATCCATGTATTTTCATATATTTTCTATATTCCGGTATTCATAATAAATAAGTAAATTACCACAGAAAGAATACCAGGTAATATACCCAATTATCAATCTCTTTATCAGTATAATCCAAAATTTTAGAAATATACAAAATGAACCAGATTTATAATATTCAAGTGTTACATACACTTATATCGGCGTACAAACATACATAAATATCAATGTTTCCTCATATCAATTAATCAGGTATGATTTATAAAAACTTTTATCGATTCCGGGATTTTCTTTAATGAATCATTGAAATTCATTTAACACAGAAATCAACAATTTAATAGTCATAAGAATTCTAGAAAATATTATTAACCCAATAATAATATTTTAACCTAGAGTTTAATAATCTGGGTGTTACAGCTCTACCCTCCTTAGAAAAAGTTTCCTCCTCGAAATTTGGCATATCTAATAAAAGATGAGAGCAATATTTCCAATTACCTCTATACTTATAGTTTATTACCAAATTCTTCTCATGTGCACACAGAACATAACACACACACATATATACATATCATCACATTTATCTAATATATATCGTATGCTATTATATACATATATCACAGTCGGTGGTAACTGTATCACATATCTTCACACATTATATCAACACATGCACGTACTATAATTGATGATACGTCTATCACATATACTCAATGTGGTTCTTCTGTTCTGATTAAATCTTGTCTTGCCTGATATTTTTGTCATTTTCTTATCCCAGTGTATCATACCACAGGTAGTTCATACTAAGGGCCCGCACCGCTAATAGAACTCATCCGAATCAAAGTATATGCAGGTATACTTTCATTCGAATAAAAGAAAAAGTTAATATCATGCATTTTGAGATTAATCATACACATAAGAACCCATTGCACATATGAACTTCTTACATCAAGACACACATTCATTCATTCATACAAACTACACACTCACAGACATTCATTATAACAATCAATGTTATTCTTGAACCAATGATTTAAATCAACCTCTAGGCTAATACTGCCTTAGACCTATACCTGAGTTCTATTCTAAGTTTCTAAGCCTAAGCTCTGATACCAACTGTAACGGTCCCATGTTTGATTACCTCAAAATCCATAATCATCAACCTTATCGCTCATTAATCAGAATATATTAAAGAAATTTTAGCAGCATCTCCTCTGAAATATAGACTCCATCTCAATACAATAATTTAGATTTTGACTAACATCAGCCTACTTATAAATTTTAAATTTTCATCATATAATTTATCTCAAAGTAAATCAAATAACATATACATAAGAATTTCTCCCCTTGATATATATGTTCTAACCCAAACCATTTATCTGTTCAACTCAATATACAAACTACACATCGTCATATTTAATTCCCATTTATCAAAATGTATCACTATATTTTGCCACTAGCTCTAACTCACAGTTACTAATAACATCAGAGTTTACAAAAAGAATCACATTCTATAATGCATACATACGTCATCTCACATCCTTGCAACTCTAAGTCGGAGCTTCACCTTGCCGTGACCTGAAAATATCAATCTGTGGTGGGGTAAGCTCAACAGCTCAGTGAGTAAAATCAGTCAAAATAGAGTTTATATTATAATATCATTGTACTTCAAGTATTATGCAGTTGAGCAATGACATAAATCACTTTCAATACTTTCTGCTTATGGTTGATACTGCAGCTTATGATTCATAGACTCTTTCTATTATCTGATACTTTCTATATTATTTCTTCTGGGTACACGTGACCAATATTTCATTAACATATAATATGTAATACTTGATCTACTCATTAGTCTCTTATAATCACCTCTCGGTTTCTAGTTTGTAACCCGTTCGTATTTTCATATATAGTCAAGGTTACAATACAACTCTTGAAGAGCCTAACCACAACACAACTCTTGTAGAGCTTAATCTTACTCACTAGATTAGTTACAATTCAATATTGCACCTACCCCAATATACATATGACATCACAACTACTCATGATAGTATCCAATTATAACTATGTGTTTATACATGAAGAAATACAAGACACTCACATCCATATACTGGATATCACAACAATCTATTTATCTAATGTCATAGATAACTATATGCATACACTAGCTGTCATACATATTGACATCCTTAATTCGGATATCATAAACAATTATATTTATATACCGGATATCATAAACAATCATATGCATATACTTGGTGTCATACCTATTAACATCTATAATTCGGATATCATAAATAATCATATCCATATACCGGATATCATAAACAATCATCTGCATATACTAGGTGCCATACCTATTAACATCCATAATTCGGATATCATAAACAATCATATGCATATACTATGTGTCATACCTATTAACATCCATAATTCGGATATCATAAACAATTATATCCATATATCGGATATCATAAACATACATTCAAGTATACTTCAATAAAATAATATCAATACTCTCCTTCGATCACCTCCAATTCAACCAGGTTCCTTCCTCCAAAATAATAAATAACGACAATACTCCCCTTCGGTCATCTCCGGTTAAACCCGGTCCCTTCCTCCAATAAAATAAATAACAATAATACTCTCCTGTTGGCCCAAAGGCCTATCACCCTAGTTTTGATGATGATCAACTCATGAAGTTATATTTACTAATGATCTTGTGTTTAATTAGTGACAGATTCATTATCAAGATCTTAGTAGGTGCATAGCTCAACAAAGGATAAAATGTCAAGATTTGGAGCTAGCACGGTGTGATCCAAGGAGCTTTTGGATCAAGCTTGGACCAAGTCAAGAAGATGAGAAGACTTCAAGGGAAGACTTCAAGATCAAGACTTGTGTCTAGGTATAAGATTTTTATGTTTTAGATAAAATGTAAAGGATAGAGTAGGTGGTGGATTGCTCAAGTATACCATGCACACACACTCTTAATTTAATTGTTTTTTCATAAAAGATTTTCAGATTTAGAAAAGACTTTCATTTTGGAAAAACATAGTTTTTTTTTTTGGAATTCAAAATTATATGTTTCAACCAAAACCTTATTTAGAGCTTAATGACAAAAACATAGATATTTCATTATGATTGTGTAGTGGATCATATCCATACACACTATGCCTTAAAAGTATATCTTATTTTTGTATTTGATGAAGATTTAGAAAAACATGTTTTGGAAAAATATTGTTTTGTAAATACAGTTTTTATTTTGAGCCAAATATTTCCATATTACAAAAATAGTCCAATCTTTTATAACATGCCTTGATTTTGTGCAAGCATGTTTGTATATCAAAGTATATTGGTTAAACTATTTTTGTAGATTTTTATGTATTTTATGGGATTTTAATTGAGCCAAAAAGACTAACTTTTTAATCCCAGAAAACTGTTTCAGGCTTCGTATAAGTCGACTTGTCCACTTTATAGTTGACTAATACCGAAGTCGGCCGATCGGACCGGTCGACCGACGTGCACAGATGTGCACGCCTTTGTGCATTGGAGGACGGCCGACCGTACGGGTCGACCGCTCCAGAGAGCAGTGCTCTCTGGAAAGTTCGGCCGACCGTACGGGTCGACCGACAGAGAGTTAGACTCTCAGCTCCAGTGGGTCGGTCGACTCAGGCGGTCGACCGTGGCTCCAACGGTCTGATTTCTGACCGTTGGCGGTCGACCGCACGGGTCGACCGGCAGCTCTGACAGACCCAACGGCTATATTTTTCTGGCCTATAAATTTGGGGGTTTGGTCATTGTTTTGAGCTAAGATTTTAGGAGAGCTTTGAGCCAGTTTTTCCCACTCTTTTCAGAAGTTTTTCTCCACAAAATAGAGAGCAAATATTTCCAATCTAAAGGGAAGATTTTATCAAGAGTGTTAAAGAGATTTCTTGAGTTTTTCACCATAGTCTTTCCTTGCTTTCTCACAATCACTTGAGCTATCCATTGCCTTATCTATCCACAGGATTGTGTTGTGAGAGTTTGTAATTGGTGATCAAAGTGTTGTAGATCACCAAAGATTTCATCTTTATACTTTGAGGAGACGGGCAAGTGTGCTCGTGGTGGTTTAGAGTTCTTGTGTGAACTCGGTGGTTTGAGGTGCGGCCTCGGCGAGCTAGTAAGCTTGCGTGTGTACGGGACTAGGGAGTCCGAGGGCTTGTAGGTGTTACGGCACCGGGGAGAGATCCATTGGGATCTTGCATAGTGGAAATCCTTCGTGTGTCGAAGGCGGGGATGTAGAGCAAGTATGCTCGAACCTCGAAACAAACCCTTTGTGTTTGCGATTGCTCACTCTCTCTCTCTATCCCCTTTATATCTTGCATTCAATTATTATCTTTACATTTACATGCTTCATATATTGTGCTCATATTGTTATATACTTGCGTGGGATTGTTGCTAACACTTGTATTCAACCAAGAGAGCCAACGCGGCACCTCAACCCATTCAAGGGGAATCTTGAGGAGTTTGTCCAGAGCCCTTCACGGGGAATTCGGCAACACTCTTGGTTATACGTGGTGTTTTTGTGTAAAAGATTTAATTAGGTCATAATTGTTTTAACTTCCGCATTATTAGGCATTAAGTGACCATTAGATTAGCCATCACCTATTCACCTCCCCTCTAGGTGAACTTACAATTGGTATCAGAGCTTGGTACTCTGATTTGGTCTAACAACCTAGAGTAAAAGATCCTCATTTTTAGGCTAATCATAATATTTTTGTACACACACCATGGACTTCATGTCACCACCCATGTTTGACATTGTTAACATCCATATATGGAAGATGAAGATGTCCTTGTACCTCAAAGCCCTAGGTTTTCATGTATATCTTGCCACTACTAATAATGCATATTGTATAGATGGTAAGAATTTTGAGGCTAATACAAAAGCCCTACATACTTTAAGATCTACCCTAAATGATGATTACTTATCTAGGGTTGCTAACATTGATTTGGCTTTTGTAGTGTGGAACACCCTCCTCTCTCTTGGCGAAAAAGAACAATATTATGCCGGGAGTGATTCGGACGTTGGAAGCGACATCTCCAATGTGTGCTACATGGTCCAAGGGGATAACCCCCTTGAGGTAACTACCGAATCCTAGGATGAGGATGTAGACATGTCATATGATGAGCTATCTACTTTTTGTCATCTATTGCTTGAAAAGTATGACATGATTAAGAAAGATAATAAAAATTGAAAAAGAATATTGCTTGCATGCATAAAGAACATGATTCATTTAGGAATAACATTGCATGCTTAGAAAAAGAAAATAAAGATTTGAAAAATGAAAATATTTCCCTCATGTCAAAATTGAATGATTTATGTGAAGCGAATATGTCTTTGAAAAATAAGATTGATTTGGTGGAAAAACAAAAAGAAGTTGTTTTTCAAGAAAACTCTTGTTTAAAAGGAAAAATTTTTGAAAAAGAAAAAGAACAAGAAAAAGTTTGTAAAAAGAAAAAGACTTTTGATCATGCTTTACATGCCACCACTTCTATTGATCAAAATGAAGTAAAAGTTTGAAAAATAGGATTAATTGTTTGAGCTCAACTTTGAGCAATTGTGCATTTAATCATAAGAAATTGGAGTCCTTATTTTCAAAGAAACAAACTCCACACATTCATGCACAACATCATCATGCATATGCTTATGTTGCACGTCACGATCATACACATACACATAAGCATACTAAGGTGTACAAATGTACACATTGTGGTCGCAAAGGCCATTTAGCAAAATTTTGTTTTGATAAGTTGCATGTTTCAAATTTTGCTAGTCATAAAAATGTTTGGGTACCTTACAAAGCTAACCCCAAGGACCCAAGAAAAAATGGGTACCAAAACCCCCACCCCATGTTTTTGATGTAGGTGAGGGATCTCTCAAGACGTGAGAGATTTGGTGCCTTGGTAGTGGATGCAATAGACTTGATGGACATACTTTTGGATGCATCGCTATCAAGGAGTTTTGGTGGAAAGGCCACCATTTTTGGAGCTTTGGAGTTGGTAACAATATCTAAACTCCTACTTTTTATGTACATGCTAGTTCATTTGTCATATTCATAGCATGTTCATATTTTTGTGTGCTTCATGTGGTATTTACATGCTTAGACGTAGAATGTGTCAAACTTGCATTTATACATATACAAATAGTGAATTACAATTGACTCATATATATTTGAACTTCATGCTCACTTGTATCCACTATATGCATATGTATAAAACTAGTTTTGTTGATTCTCTTTTATACATGTTTTACCTACTTTATGCTTTACTTCATGTATATGTATTTTTAATTCAAAACTAATAAATATACATGTATACCCGTGAGTCTCTTGCCTTCATGCAAATACATTTGATAGACTCTTTTATATTTGGGATATGTATGAGTATTGTTAGGATTGGATTAATCATACATATACCATGAAGATTAGTGTTTTAATGAAAAATGATTTTTTTAAATATGTGATCTTTTTGAGCTTCATTGACTATTTTCATAAAAATGCTATTTACATGATCGTTTAACACTCACACTTTTGTTAAAAACATTTTAAGCCTTATAGACCATGAGTGCTTAAATTTTTATGTATCTAGTTATGTTTATGAAAAACATAAGATTTGATATATTTGAAGGATCTTTAACTAGTTTTTCAAAAACAATTTATACTAGTTATTTATTTTTCAAATAATTTTTGAGATTGACACATGATTCTATTTTTCTCAAAATTTGATGCTTCATGATTTGAATATTAGTTTATATGTTAGCTCTTGTCAACACTAGGATTTATACTTGTACATATCGCGGGCCACAAATAACTCTATTTATATTTGTGCTTGAACGCTTATTTGAACCCATGAAATGTACTTGTATTGCTTGGTTTTGATGATCCATGCATCTTTAAACTTTTATTCCACTTTTTGGATTTGATTTATGATCATGTGCTTTCAATTCATGTATATGTGTATTTTGCCAAACTTTAAGATATACATGTATACCTCTTGAGTCATTTGCCTTTAATGCAAATCTATTTATATGGACTCAATTGTGTTTAAGAGATATGTATGTATACTTATTATGTTGTCAAAACATACATACATCTTGAAATATAAATTTTGTTATAAAAAATGTGTGATGATTTTCATGTCTTCATGATTTAAAGGAATATTGAGATTAATTGACATTTTTGCTTTATTCCTTGCTTGAAGGATTCCGTACTAGTTTTAAAACATTTTCATATTAACTAGTGCAAATTCTTCATATGATAGAGTATATGATAAGCTTACTCTTCAATTGGTATCATTGGATATTTTTAATTGGTATCAATATGATTTTTATATACTCATATTTTGATTGTATGTATGAATGCTTTCAAATTTAATTATATCAATTTCTATTGGTATTATCTTTTCATACATGTGATCTATTTGTGTTTCAAGAGAGTGAATCAATTGTTCTTAAAACACAATGTATATGCTAAGCTTAATTTAACTTTCAATTGCTCTTAAAGCTTATGCAATATGTTTTAAAGATTGATATCAAAATTTAAAAAAAAAATATATGTTGATTTGATATCTCAAAATGTGTTTTATTAAGAAAGTTCAAAATTTTAAAGAAATATTCAAAATTTTTGATTTGTATTTCCTATATGCAAGGAGAGCTTAACATCTCTCTTACATATAGATTCATGTTGAGTATATTATAAATTGAGGAGCTTGACAACTCTTCTTTATATGATATACGTGTGTAGGGGGAGCTTCACATCTCCTCTTATGCATTACATAATATGTGTTATGTGAGTTAGGGCTTGTCATCCCTTCTTCATGTAATGCATATGTGTAGGGAAGCTAACTTAGCGTCTTCCTCTTCATGAATGTATATCGCATATAAATCCTTATTGATTGATTTGTATTACCCCTTCTTGATCTCTTTGTTTCTGACAAAAAGGGGGAGTAAAATTTGTTTGATTTGATTTTACTTTGAACCCTTTGTTGATGATTGACAAAAAGGGGGAGAAAGATTTTGAGTTTATATGCATGTTTGAATAAGATTTATGTTTATGCATATATATTTTTGTATTGCAAATAGGAGAAAAAGATTTTGATTTATGCTTGTTGCATGTTTTATCTCCATACTTGCATACATATTCATGTGCCTCATTGCCATATCTATTATTTATGTCTATGCATGAGTTAAGGGGGAGCTTCTTTGAAGCTTTACTTTAATCCATACATATATAACTTCATGTGTTTTGTCATCATCAAAAAGGGGGAGATTGTTGGCCCAAAGACCTATCACCCTAGTTTTGATGATGATCAACTCATGAAGTTATGTTTACTAATGATCTTGTGTTTAATTAGTGACAGATTCATTATCAAGATCTTAGTAGGTGCATAGCTCAACAAAGGATAAAATGTCAAGATTTGGAGCTAGCACGGTGTGATCCAAGGAGCTTTTGGATCAAGCTTGGACCAAGTCAAGAAGATGAAAAGACTTCAAGGGAAGACTTCAAGATCAAGACTTGTGTCTAGGTATAAGATTTTTATGTTTTAGATAAAATGTAAAGGATAGAGTAGTTGGTGGATTGCTCAAGTATACCATGCACACACACTCTTAATTTAATTGTCTTTTCATAAAAGATTTTCAGATTTAGAAAAGACTTTCATTTTGAAAAAACATAGTTTTGTTTTTTTTTTTTTGGTATTCAAAGTTATATGTTTCAACCAAAACCTTATTTAGAGCTTAATGACAAAAATATAGATATTTCATTATAATTGTGTAGTGGATCATATCCATACACACTATGCCTTAAAAGTATATCTTGTTTTTGTATTTGATGAAGATTTAGAAAAATATGTTTTGGAAAAATATTGTTTTGGCAAATACAGTTTTTATTTTGAGCCAAATATTTCCATGTTATAAAAATAGTCCAATCTTTTATAACATGCCTTGATTTTGTGCAAGCATGTTTGTATATCAAAGTATATTGGTTAAACTATTTTGTAGATTTTTATGTATTTTATGGGATTTTAATTGAGCCAAAAAGACTAACTTTTTAATCCCAGAAAACTGTTTCAGGCTTCGTATAAGTCGACTTGTCTACTTTATAGTCGACTAATACCGAAGTCGGCCGACCGGACCGGTCGACCGACGTGCACAGATGTGCACGCCTTTGTGCACTGGAGAACGGCCGACCGTACGGGTCGACCGCTCCAGAGAGCAGTGCTCTCTGGAAAGTTCGGCCGACCGTACGGGTCGACCGACAGAGAGTTAGACTCTCAGCTCCAGTGGGTCGATCAACCCAGGCGGTCGACCGTGGCTCCAACGGTCTGATTTCTGACCGTTGGCGGTCGACCGCACGGGTCGACCGGCAGCTCTGACAGACCCCAACGGCTATATTTTTCTGGCCTATAAATTTGGGGGTTTGGTCATTGTTTTGAGCTAAGATTTTAGGAGAGCTTTGAGCCAGTTTTTCCCACTCTTTTCAGAAGTTTTCTCCACAAAATAGAGAGCAAATATTTCCTATCTAAAGGGAAGATTTTATCAAGAGTGTTAAAGAGATTTCTTGAGTTTTTCACCATAGTTCTTTCCTTACTTTCTTACAATCACTTGAGCTATCCATTGCCTTATCTATCCATAGGATTGTGTTGTGAGAGTTTGTAATTGGTGATCAAAGTGTTGTAGATCACCAAAGATTTCATCTTTGTACTTTGAGGAGACGGGCAAGTGTGCTCGTGGTGGTTTAGAGTTCTTGTGTTAACTCGGTGGTTTGAGGTGCGGTCTCGGCGAGCTAGTGAGCTTGCGTGTGTACGGGACTAGGGAGTCCGAGGGCTTGTAGGTGTTGCGGCACTGGGGAGAGATCCATTGGGATCTTGCATAGTGGAAATCCTTCGTGTGTCGAAGGCGGGGATGTAGAGCAAGTGTGCTCGAACCTCGAAACAAACCCTTTGTGTTTGCGATTGCTCACTCTCTCTCTCTCTCTCTCTATCCCCTTTATATCTTGCATTCAATTATTGTCTTTACATTTACATGCTTGATATATTGTGCTCATATTGTTATATATTTGCGTGGGATTGTTGCTAACACTTGTATTCAACCATGAGAGCCAACGCGACACCTCAACCCATTCAGGGGAATCTTGAGGAGTTTGTTCAGAGCCCTTCACGGGGAATTCGGCAACACTCTTTGGTTATACGTGGTGTTTAGTGTAAAAGATTTAATTAGGTCATAATTGTTTTAGCTTCCGCATTATTAGGCATTAAGTGACCATTAGATTAGCCATCACCTATTCACCCCCCCTCTAGGTGAACTTACATCTCCTTCGATCACCTCCGATTAAACCCGGTCCCTTCCTCAAATACAATAAATAACATCAATACTCCCCTTCGATCACCTCTAGTTAAACCCGGTCCCTTCCTCCAATATAATACATGACATCATAAACATACTTATGCACATTTCATATCACAAAGGCATTCACATACTTACTGATGTGTCATACAGTCAAGTTCATGCGATTTCATTTCTTATTCGTTAGTTTCGAGAAATTATTATCATATTTAAGAGGTACCAACACACACATAATGCATTCAACTTAATGATCCCCAATATCATATCGGTCAACTTCTGATTCGTAGTACCAGTGTTCGCTTTTCCTAATCATAATACTTGTTCACTTTTATCATTTAGTTAACATCCGGGATTCAACATCAATTGCCTCTTTTATCCTCAGGCAGACTGCCTATTAGTTCTAACTTGATTTAATTCAGAATTTTCTCATCACTTCTGATACAAGTGATAGTTACACGACAATTTTAATATTAATGAATTATTACACTTTTGATATTATAATTATCTTTTATTTCAATCAAGGACTGATTTTAATACTTTTTTTGGTACAGCCCAAATTTACCCAGGTTCCACCAATACCGGTGTTAACGCTATGACTTCTATACAACATATTTTGTTGTTGCTTACTTCTATCTTCTAGTTCCAAACCACACAATCAATTACTAGCCAAATCATCCTCTACTTTTGCATATGAATCAAACCACACACATATATACATGCATACACATACACATCTCACTTACTAATATTGGATTACTAATCTGATAGACACGACGCTCAATCTTTCGTCTATATCATAAACTTTCAATTGTCAAGGTAATTATCTAACTCTTACCGGTTAGATATAATCAGTGTCAATATAAAGATGTGACTTTTAAGCTTAATAGAGGATTCTGATGTTCTGATAAATCAATTACAAGGATACCTAGAGTCTCCAGTGTATAGAGTAGGCATACCAAAATACTAGTTCAATACATTCAGTATTGTTTTATTGATCTCGAATTATCCATCATAATCGATACTTAATATTAAGTTGTCAGATTTACTCAATACTGACTCTAACTGGTTTTACTAGTTTAATTACTCACTTGATACTTATACACTATCAATGGTCACCCATTATCTGATAATCGTCAGACTTCATCTTATTCAGTAGTTTTTCATTAATAATCATTAATCGCTAAAAAGTACAATATCTACTTACGAGTTCTAATTCAAAAGTTTTATTTTTTTCACTTCTCATCAGGTTCGATGAATCTTAGTTATTTATCCATCCAATTGCTTTCGGTTGCTACTGATTAACAACTTAATCGATATATATAAATATGTAGGCCATCAGCAGACCTTTGATGCCTCAAGTGTGCAAGTTGATACATAAAATCACGTTAATGACTATATATACACACACACACACACACACACACATATATATATATACATATATATATATATATCATGAAACATAACAATTTCGAAAACAGTATTCGCAAGATCAATACTCAACATACTACATAATATTAGAGTATACCATGAACATAGCTTAACAATGAGCTTTTGATATTCAATATATTTGTCAAGCATGTCCGGTAGTGCTAGGAATTATTTTCAGTTACTCTAATTCAGTTCATTGTCAATTACTTTGATCAGTTCCATCATTATCAGTTCACATTCACAGTTGCTAATTCACCAAAATGTCCCGATCCCATCCGAGTTATCAATATTAACAAAACCTTCAATAGTTTAATCAATACGCTATTTCCATCATACTGCATCAATTACATATATCTCATTAAACAAAGTTTTCTATATCACGGTTACATCGAGTTATTTGAAGATAATTTTCAATTTCATTTGCTTAATTCAATTCTAATATCGACTTCGGATTCTGCTTATGCCAGTATCAACATAACCGATTCTATAATTATCCAATCATAGTTGATGGGTCTCAAGTGATCTTTTATCTTAACTGATTTCTATTTTTCTCTTATTAATAAATAAACATTCATGATCTGTAAGCGATTCTCCGTTGTCACTGTTTAATCTACTCACCGCGTATACTGGTGTTAACCAACTACCATCCGATATTATTATCCATAACTATTACTTCTATAACAGATTGGACGTCACTTGCATATAATATCAATCTTCACTTAACTATCATCCTTATTATTTTAATAGTCAATACACATGCAATCACAGTGTTTAATAAAATTGGAGGGAGACTTTACCCACTTAATGATTTTCAGGTTGAGTGACATCAATATTCATCACAGACAGGTAGATGGTATTTGTCTATGTTTATCTATATTAATACACTTACGGGTGATTAATGGTCATGTCTATACGAGTTATAAATGACAAGACACAACTTGATATCATACCCATATTATGTTCAAGCATATATATATCACGCCCGCAATTCATTATATGGGATATCCTATTGGATTTCGGTTCAACAACAATCATTCACTTTTATAATATTTATCACAATCATCGTAATAACATCTTATCTCCATTGGATCAATATTATCAATAATTTTTAAATAATAATTATTTCTAAATTGGAAAAAACAAGACTTGAGTTAGGACTTTCACTCACCGGGTATACCGATAAATTTTGAACACCCTATGCCATATACTGATACACAACATGTGTAGCTCTCATTTTCACGATCACAACGGCTCAAGAATCATCATAATCCGACTTCGGATGGCCAAGATATCGTTCGGAAACAAAAAACAATATAAAAGGTTAGATACATAATAATTGAAAATTTTCAGGGGGCTGTTTGTAATTTTTCAGGGCCCCAAAATAATTATTCAATCTCATAGGGGCTAAAATGAAATTTTACTTTATTGGGCCGGGTTTGGGTGTAGACGGGTCGGGTTTGGGTTGAACCCGAAACCCAAACCCGTTTGGGTTTTTAACCCATAACGCAGCAGCAGCAGAGAGAGAGAGAGAGAGAGAGAGAGAGAGAGAGAGAGAGAGAGAGAGGGGGGGGCTGGTACTTCCCCCCACTGCCGGCCCCACGCCGGCGCCTGGCCTCCGACCAACACCCAGAGAGAGAAAGAAAGAGGGAGTGAGAGAGAGATAGAGGATGATAATAAGCTAGGGAAAGAGATTTTTATATCTCTCCCTCCACCAACTCCCCCACCCCATTCCTCCCATACCTCATAAATAAATTCTTATTTTTATATTTTATTCTTTTTCTTTTCTTCATCTCTCCAAATCATGTAAATACCATACAATTAAATTAAATATCAATACTTGGTATTTATATAAATATTTTATGCAGTATATACATGCATGTATTTCATATATTTTCTATACTCTGGTATTCATAATCAATAAATAAATTACCACAGAAAGAATATCCGGTAATATACCCAATTATCAATCTCTTTATTAGTATAATTCAAAATTTTAGAAATATACAGAATGAACAAGATTTATAATATTCAAGTGTTACACACACTTATATCAGCGTACAAACATACATAAATATCAATGTTTCCTTATATCAATTAATCCGGTATGATTTATAAAAACTTTTATCCATTCCAGGATTTTCTTTAATGAATTACTGAAATTCATTTAACACAGAAATCACAATTTAATAGTCATAAGAATTCTAGAAAATATTATTAACCCAATAATAATATTTTAACCCAGAGTTCAATAATCCAGGTGTTACATTTAGAAGTGTAGGAAAAACTATCTTGAAAATCTACTTAAAATCTTGTTAAAAACAGCCAAAACAGCCCCATATAAATAAGCTCCAAAAACTAGCCGTTGGGAACAACTTGTTGGCCCAAAGGCCATTATCTCAGTTATTTTGATGATAACAAAACATATTTAGTTATGTATTTAATAATTTTGTTTAAAAGGATTTCAGGTTCAAGAACAGGTTTTGACGACTCCACTTAAAGACTCACACGTTTGGAGTTCGCCCAAGATTTGCATTCCCAAGCTAAAGCACAATAGGAAGCTTCGGAATAAGATATTGAAGAAAAGAACGAGTCAAGACTACGAAGAAAAAGAACTAGCATAAACTATGAAGAAAACAAGATTTGTATTTTTATTTTCTAATTTAGATATTTTGTCAAAGCTAGATATTAGAAGTAGAGCTATGGGATTATCACACACACACACCTTTTAGTTAGGTTCATGGCTTCAAAAAGATTTTCAATTTCCATTTTCTAACTTAGATTTAAAGTGAACATGTTTGGAAATAAACTTTTTAGAAAGACAATAGTTTTTGGAAAAACATTTTTATGGAAAAACAAGTTTTTATCAAAAGGATTTTTATCAAACTATTTTAACATGATAGATGTATGACATATGCTCATACTCTATGTTTTTACAAGTTCCAAAAATTTAACCCAAGACCTAAAACCAAAAACCCCAATTTCTGATTCTGGAAGTTCTGATTTTTCAGAACTTACAGTAACCGGTCGACCGGCCCGGTCGACCGATGTGCACAAACTGTGCATGTGTATATCAGTCGACCGACCCAGTCGACCGAGGCACATTTGCGTTCACAGGATTTTTCGGTCGACCGACCCGGTCGACCGCAGAGCCCCAACGGTCGGATTTTTGACCGTTGGCGGTCGACCGACCCGGTCGATCGACTACTGTCAGTTTTTCTGACAGTTCCAACAGCTATTTTTTCTGGCTGATTCTCTTTTGGGTTTTGATACCAACGATTTTGTGAGGCTGTTTTTGACCCCTATAAATAGAGGGTCACCTCATATTGATAAGACAACTATTGAAAAATAATTACAAAAGATTTCACAAGAGCTTTACAAAGAATTCCAATTCCTTTCTTTTACAAAAGATTTTTCAAAGCCTAAATTCCCAACACCCAACTTGTAGCTTATTCCTCTACCTTCTCTCTAGTTTTTGCACACCACAATCCCAAGCTCTACATCTATATCATTGGTTCTAGGATTGTGCAAGTGAGCTATTTTGATCAAGTGTGATCACCTTTCTTATTGAGTGAAGTTGTAGAGGCATCGGCCTCAAGGGAGCTAGTGAGCTTCGGGTGGTGTTGCGGCATCACAAGTGTAGGGACAAGTGTGTCCTTGTATTGGCGATCCGGTGGGATCAACGATAGTAGTGCAAATCCTTCAAGTGTGAAGGCGGGGACGTAGAGCGTGGCTCGAACCTCGGAAACACATCCTTGCGTTTGCGTTTGCTCGAATTTTCTCTCAACTCTACTCCTTTTAATTCTTGCACCTTTATTGTTCTATTTATTGCAAGTCTATATTTGTGCTATTTGTGTGTTAAATTTTAAATTCCGCATTATTGCCATAATTCATATAGCCATCACCTATTCACCCCCCCTCTAGGTGATTTCAATTGGTATCAGAGCCTAACCCTACAACTTAGGTCTAACCACCTTAGGGAGATCCATATTTGGCTATAGACATTTTTGTTGCATTTATATTTGCTTGTGCATTCATGGCATCCATGGACTTCTCTAGCATTAAATCCCCACCCAAATTTGATGGCTTGAACTTTCCCATTTGGAAAGTCAAGATGAACTTATTTTTGAAATCCTTAGGTGTTAGGGTAGCTAGGGCCATAACCAAAGATTTCATAGAACCTACAACCGATGAGAGCACATGGTCCGAGGATACTTCCAAAGACTATGAGGCTAATGCTAGGGCACAATATGCATTGACCCAAGCATTAAATGAGGATGACCTTGCACGCATAATTAATTGTAAATCCGCATTTGAGGTTTGGAACATTCTTATTGTGACTCATGAGGGAATGTCACAAGTCAAAAGAGCTAAGGTTGACTTGCTACGTTCTCAATATGAGAATTTTTATATGTTTGATAATGAGAGCATTGATGATATGCTCACTCGTTTTACAAAAATAACTAATGCTCTTTCTTCCTTAGGCGACAAGATTGATAATGATCAAAAGATAAGGAAGGTGATTAGAGCTCTTCCCAAAGCTTGGGAAGTCAAGGCGACCACACTCAAGGAGCTCAACGACAAAGAGGAGATGGACTTCTCCGGCTTCATCGGAAATCTCAAGACGCATGAGATGGAGATGAAAGTTAGAGAAGAGAGGGAGGCACCAAAGAAGAAGACGATTGCCTTCAAAGCCACTCCTACTACCATTGAGGAAGACGACTCATCTGAAGATTGCGATGAGGACTTCGCCATGCTCATCCGGAAGGTGGGCAAGATGTTTTACAAGAAGGGACGGCAAAGTAACTTCCGAAGGGGGAAGCCTCAAGGAAGGTACGAGAAGAAAAGAGAAGAACCCGGTCCTTGCTTCCATTGCAAGAAGATCGGTCACCTAATTGCCGATTGCCCCGCTCTCCAAGCAACCACCTCCAAGCACGGGAAGAAGAAGAAAGCCTTGGCCGCTACATGGGATGACTCGGAGTCGGAATCCGAAGAGGAGCACGACGCCGCCAACATGTGCTTTATGGCACAAGGTGAGGATTCATCTAAGGTATGTCTAGAAACTTCTATTGATGATGATGATCTTACAATGGATGAACTTGCTCAATTTTTTGAAGAATTGCAACATAGGTATGAGATTTCACAATCTCATAATAAGAAATTGAAAAAGGAAAATGATGTTTTGAAGAACAAACTTGAAATTTGTTTAAAAGAGAAAAATGAGTTATCTAGTTCTTTTGAAAAATTGAAAAATGATTTTGATAAGTATAAGGTAGCTAATAAAGGAAAAACCCCCTGATTTCTAGTAATAAAAATGTTTTTGTTGAAATTCAAAAACGTGTTGATTCTTTAGATAACACTTTAAAGAAATGTGCATTTGATTTTAACAAGCTTGCATCTAAATTTCCTAAGGGAGTAGCCCAAGGGAAACATGTTCATCATAAACATGCTACACATAACATGCACACACACATAACCATGCTTTTATGTACAATAGTGGTAGAATTTTTATTTGCACGTATTGTGGCCGCAAAGGCCATTTAGAAAAGTTTTGTTATGCTAAGAACAGTGTTAAGAATAAATTTGTTTAGGTTCGCCCCGGATCTAACCCCAAAGGACCCACTAAGATTTGGGTACCAAAGAGCCACCGAATTTAAATGATACAGGTATAGGTGGATCTACACCCTCCAAGACTTAGGAGGAGGTGGTGCCCGGGTGGTTGATGCATCGGAGCTTAAAGAACAAATCGTGCATGCATCGCTATCGTGGAGGCACCTATTTTAGAGATTGCCCTTCAATTGGTAACATCTCCATTTAAAAGTTTTAATTTTTAGTCATGTATACATATGTATAGAATTGATAGTTTGCTTTTGTACTCTATTGATATATGCTTGTATAGAACTACTTTTCTATCATATTGTATATGTGCCTTGTGTTAACTTCTATATCTTTTGTTTCATGCCTTGTTTATTGTATGTCCACATGTATAGTTTATAATTTGTGATTATATACTTGTATACATATACACATTATTTTCATAAATAAAAATAAATATTTGTAAAATTTCCTATTTAAAATTAAAAAGGGATTGCATGAATTTTGATGTTGTAATAACTTAATGAAGATTTAAAACCTGTTGGTGTATTCCTATATGTTTAATATGTCATACCTATTTTGACTTCAAATTTCTTTAAAATTTTTTTTGGGCTAGATGCTGTTAACAGATTTCAGGCAAAGCCGGTCGACCGACCTCTAAAGCCCCGGTCGACCGACTCTGCCTGAGAAGAAAATTTTTTTATTTCTTTTCTGTTAACGGTCGACCGCTCAAGCCAGCAGAGTTCTCGGGATAATTCGGTCGACCGTGCCGGTCGACCGTTCTGAAAATTCAGAACTCTCAGGTTGTTTCGGTCGACCGGACCGGTCGACTGATCGTCGAATTCTGCCCTATATCTGTTATTTCTTTTCACTTTTTTCTCTCTCTCTCTCTCACTCAGCCGACGAACCCGACTCCTTTTCTTCTCCAAAATTTTCTTTTTCTCTCCAATCTCTCAACCGATCTCAAATCTTTTTAAAACCCACTTCCAATTCCTTCTTCAAGTTCCAGATCTTCAATCTCAAGTCGATCCATCCGCCAGATTTGAAGAAAATCGGATTTTTCTGTCTAGGGTTTCAGTTCTTCACCTCAAGGTAAAAATTTGATTTTTCTTGTGGTTCTTCACTTCTAGCTTTGTAATCTTCCTTCTATTTTCATTACATTAGGTTACTTAGCTATCTAGATCGTGCCCTAACTTGTTTATACCTAAAAATCCACCTTTTACTCATCATGCCTAAACGAAATCGAACTGAGAAAGGCAAGGCTGTTGCTCAACCTTCATCTCAGGCTCCTAGACCCGTTCGGCTCTTCCTAAATGATCTTGCTGCTGATCGGTACTCCCATCTTTCCACGAGGAACATTAACTCGGGGAGGTTTGTTGTTATTCATGATTTCGAACACTTGAATATTCCTCACATTCTGCAGACCAACAATTTAGTGGAATTCTTGACCATCAAGGAGCAAGTTTACACATCTCTTGTTCCTTATTTTTATGCAAATTTCAAATTTGATGGTAATCGTATCACCTCTAGAGTTTTAGGCAGGGACATCAACATTTCTATCGGTCGGTTTGCTAGGATTCTGCATCTCTCCACTGGTGGAGCGGATGTGTATACCCATGACCTGCATGACTTTGAATTTCCGGAGGGTGAGTCTTCGCTCACCGCATCCACTCTAATCCACGGGGATGACAACCCCGGCTTGGTTAGAAATGAGGTTGTGAGTAGGTACACTCTCCAAGCCCAAGTCCTGGCCAAAATTATTTTCTTCAACATTGTCCCCAAACATGGTGAGTATAGCCACGCTAGGGGTTCCGTACCATTGATTATCTATTGCCTTCTTCGAGGCATTAAGATAAACTTTTCTAGAGTCATAGCTTCTCACATGGCTTCAGATCAGATTCGTACTGCGGGTAGGAGCTTGCCCTACGGCATGCTAATTACCCATCTTCTTAGGGCTCTTGATTTTGATCTATCTGCTGAAAGTCCTTCTAATCCCTTGACCAACATCAACGGAGTTGTCCTGAAGATGATGGAAGCCCAGCTGCGTAGACACGCTCCTGTGCAACCACATATTCCTCCTGCTGGTCCTGGCTCATCATCTGCACCAGGATCTTCTTCCTCTTCAGCCCCTGTTTTTCCTCCTGAGTTTCAGGCCCTTCTCTCTTCGGAGGTCCGCTCTCAGATCGAGGCGCACCAGGCCTGGGTCGAGCAGCGCGACGCAGCTATTCGTGCGGAGATGGATGCTCGTTCCATTCAGGCTGCTGCTTTTCGGGCGGAGATCCGAAACGACATGTCCTATTTTGCTGAGTCCATGAGATTCGTGGACGTTCAGTTTCAGGCTCTTTTCACAAAATTTGACATGCTCGTTCCTGACCGTACTCCGATTGCTTGTCGACTCCCAGCCACCGGTCCTCCATTCCCTCCCAGAGCTCGTTCTTCTGTTCCACCACCGCGCACCAGAGTAGATGGCATGGATCCAGAGGAGATTGCTTCTTCCTCAGGGGAAGAAGATGGTGGTGACAAGAAGATGGCTGAGGGCTCTGCTGCACAGAGCTCATCTGAGCATGCCGACGACGAGGAGGACGAGGATGCTGGAGATAATGATGATGCTGCTGAGTGACCTCCCCTTTTGATGATGTCAAAAAGGGGGAGAGTTATTTGGGGAGAGTTATCATGAGAGAGATATTTTGTGATGTAGTACTTTATTTGTGTTTGGACATGTAGTATTTGTGTTTGGACATGTAGTATTTACTTTTATTTTGCTTTGGATATGTATTTTTAGTATGTGTTGTGGACATGGACATGGTTATTTATTTTATGCGTATCTTTTGTTTTTGTGTATCCCTTATCTATGTCATGTATGAACTCATTTCTTTCATCTACTCTATGACATGAGTATTTGGTATCATTTGTTGGCATGGAAATATGGTGTTTATCATTTACATATGTTTTCCTATATATGCATGTGTTGAGGGGGAGCTTCATTTGAAGTCTCTACCCAAAATATTTTGTGATAACTACATATGTTTTGCCATCATCAAAAAGGGGGAGATTGTTGGCCCAAAGGCCATTATCTCAGTTATTTTGATGATAACAAAACATATTTAGTTATGTATTTAATAATTTTGTTTAAAAGGATTTCAGGTTCAAGAACAGGTTTTGACGACTCCACTTAAAGACTCACACGTTTGGAGTTCGCCCAAGATTTGCATTCCCAAGCTAAAGCACAATAGGAAGCTTCGGAATAAGATATTGAAGAAAAGAACGAGTCAAGACTACGAAGAAAAAGAACTAGCATAAACTATGAAGAAAACAAGATTTGTATTTTTATTTTCTATTTTAGATATTTTGTCAAAGCTAGATATTAGAAGTAGAGCTATGGGATTATCACACACACACCTTTTAGTTAGGTTCATGGCTTCAAAAAGATTTTCAATTTCCATTTTCTAACTTAGATTTAAAGTGAACATGTTTGGAAATAAACATTTTAGAAAGACAATAGTTTTTGGAAAAACATTTTTATGGAAAAACAAGTTTTTATCAAAAGGATTTTTATCAAACTATTTTAACATGATAGATGTATGACATATGCTCATACTCTATGTTTTTACAAGTTCCAAAAATTTAACCCAAGACCTAAAACCAAAAACCCCAATTTCTGATTCTGGAAGTTCTGATTTTTCAGAACTTACAGTAACCGGTCGACCGGCCCGGTCGACCGATGTGCACAAACTGTGCATGTGTATATCAGTTGACCGACCCAGTCGACCGAGGCACATTTGCGTTCACAGGATTTTTCGGTCGACCGACCCGGTCGACCGCAGAGCCCCAACGGTCGGATTTTTGACCGTTGGCAGTCGACCGACCCGGTCGATCGACTACTGTCAGTTTTTCTGACAGTTCCAACAGCTATTTTTTCTGGCTGATTCTCTTTTGGGTTTTGATACCAACGATTTTGTGAGGCTGTTTTTGACCCCTATAAATAGAGGGTCACCTCATATTGATAAGACAACTATTGAAAAATAATTACAAAAGATTTCACAAGAGCTTTACAAAGAATTCCAATTTTTTTCTTTTACAAAAGATTTTTCAAAGCCTAAATTCCCAACACCCAACTTGTAGCCTATTCCTCTACCTTCTCTCTAGTTTTTGCACACCACAATCCCAAGCTCTACATCTATATCATTGGTTCTAGGATTGTGCAAGTGAGCTATTTTGATCAAGTGTGATCACCTTTCTTATTGAGTGAAGTTGTAGAGGCATCGGCCTCAAGGGAGCTAGTGAGCTTCGGGTGGTGTTGCGGCATCACAAGTGTAGGGACAAGTGTGTCCTTGTATTGGCGATCCAGTGGGATCAACGATAGTAGTGCAAATCCTTCAAGTGTGAAGGCGGGGACGTAGAGCGTGGCTCGAACCTCGGAAACACATCCTTGCGTTTGCGTTTGCTCGAATTTTCTCTCAACTCTACTCCTTTTAATTCTTGCACCTTTATTGTTCTATTTATTGCAAGTCTATATTTGTGCTATTTGTGTGTTAAATTTTAAATTCCGCATTATTGCCATAATTCATATAGCCATCACCTATTCACCCCCTCTAGGTGATTTCACAACTCAGCAGAACTTTCTGCTGTCGGTCGACCTGCCAACGGTCAGATTTCTCACTGTTGTGCCCTCGGTCGACCGGTCAGTCGACCGAGGCCTAGATACAGAGAGCAGGAGCTCTCTGCTGGTCGACCGGGCCAGATCCAGAGAGCAGCACTCTCTGGCGGTCGACCGGGTCGGCCAACTGGCCCTCCAGCCAAACAAGGTCGTGCACGTCTGCGCACATCGGCCGACCGCCTTGTCGACCGACTTCTGGCTCGGTCGACCGGCAGGAGGCCAGAGCACAAGTTTTTAAGGAATAAAAATTGGTCTTTTTATCTTCAATAAAATCCCATAAATTCTCATAAATTCTACAAAAAATAAGTTCATTGATATACTTTGATATACAAACATGTTTGATTTAAAAATCTAAACATATTACAAACATTTTGAACTATTTTTGTAATATAGAAGTTTTGCCTTAAACAAAAACCTGTATTTTTCAAAACTGATTCTTTCAAAACTTTTCCAAATACAAAAACAAGATATTCTAAACACTTTTGAAGCTTAGTGTGTATGGATATGATCCACTACACATATATGATGAAATATCTATATTTTTGACATTAAGCTCTAAAATAAGTTTTGATAAAACACATGTATATTTTGAAGCTTAAAAACCAAACTGATATTTTCCAGAGCGAAAACTCTTTTATGAAAACACATCTAAATCTTGTGTGTGAGTGTATATAAACTTAAGCAATCCACCAACCAATCTATCCTTTACATTTTATCTATTAATAAAATCTTGACACTTACAAGCATGACACAAGTCTTATTGGAAATCTTTTCTTGAAGGTCTTCTTCTCCTTCTTGACTTGGTCCAAACCTTGATCCAATGAGCTAGACTCCTCTTGAGTACTTGATGCAATCATGATGCGTGAGCTCTTGAATCAATACGTGCTAGCTCCAAAACTTGACTTCAAATCCTTTATTGAAGCTAAAAACCAACTAAGATCTTGATCAAATATCTGATACTAATTAAATACAAAATCATCAGTACTATAACTACATGAGTTCATCATCATCAAAACTAGAGTGATGAGCTTTCGGGCTAACAATCTCCCCATTTTTTATGATAACAAAACTCATGGAGTTATATGTGCATAGATTAAAGATAAGCTTCATAGAAGCTCTCCCTTAACTCATGCATAACAGTAACAAATAGAAATTCAATGAAGTGCATAAAACTAAACAAATATATATGCATAAACAAGGTGAGAGAAACATGCATAAACCAAAAATTCTTCTCCCCAAAAACCTTCTCCCCCTTTTTGTATAAACTTTCAAAATCCTTCTCCCCCTTTTTGTATAAACATAAAATATAGAACATGCATAAACTCAATATATGCATAAACTCAATTTCTATATATGCATATATAAACTCAAAATCATTCTCCCCCCTTTTGTCAATCATCAACAAAATGGGTGAAAAACAAATCAACAATATATATATATGTGTGTGTGTGTGTGTGATATACATTCATGAAGAGGAAGACGGTAAGTTAGCTCCCCTGCATACATGCATTACATGAAGAAGAGATGACAAAATTCTAACTCACTTAAAGCATAATATACAACGCATAAGTGGGATATTAAGCTCGCCCTACACACGTGTACCACATAAAGAAGAGGTGTCAAGCTCCTCAATATAAGATACACTCAACATGAATCTATATATGAAAGAGATGTTAAGCTTTCCTTTCATATAGGCAATACATATCAAAATATTTTTAAAATCACTTTAAAGACAAATTTTGAATTTTCTTAAATCAAAAAATCAAATTTTGAGATACCACTTGTAAGTAAACAAAATTTTAAGATATCACCAGTAAATAAACAAAATTTTAAGATATCACAAGATTTTTGATACCAATTGAAATTGAAACATTTGTAAATTTTGATACCAATGAAAGTAAAATATTTTATATTTTGATACCAATTGAAATATATGATAAATTTTGATACTAAATAAAAGGTAAAACATTTTTGATACCAATTAAAATTGAAACCCAATTAAAATCGAAACATATTGATACTAATTGAAGTATATTGTAAATTTTGATATCAATTAAAAGGTAAAATATGAAGTATATTTTGAAACAATTGAAATACCAATTGAAAATAATGCATAAGCTCATTAAAATAACAATTAACATTTAAAATTAGTCAAGCTTAGCATAAACATAATTTGTGCTTTAAACATGTAAGGATATTGTAAATCAAGCACAATCAAATCATATATATGTATGAAAATGAAAATACCAATTGAAATTGATATTCTTTGAAATTTGAAGTATACACATATAAGAAAACATATATGAGTATACAAAAATAGAATTTTATGAAGTTCATGTGGATTACTCATAACTATCCACCCTAATCATGCACATGTTAAAATGATTTTCAATTTAGAGCATACAAGGCATGGTCACCCAACCATCCGCCCTTTAAGGGTAGAAGTTTTCAAAAATAGATTTGAAAATATTTGTAGATTGAAAACACTATCAAACGAAGAATAAATAACTAGTTAAAATAATTTTTGAGAGACTAGCTAAAAATCCTTTAAAACATGAAACCAAATTATTTATCTCATGAAACATGCTAAGAACACAAGAATTGACACTTAAAATCCATAAAGCTAAAAAATTCGCATGAAAACAATATCATGAGTAAACAAATGAAGTGTGAGTGCACAAGAATCATGTAATTAGCATTTTCATGAAAATGATCAATAAGGCTCAAAAACTTCAAACATATGAAAATTACAAAAATTTATTTTTCATTTAAAAACAAACTTTAAGGTATATATATGTTTTATCAAAACTAACAATATACATACATATCCTAAATACAAAAAGAGTCTATAATATAATTTATATGAAGGCAAGAGACTCAAGGGTATACATGTATATCTATTAGTTTTAGATAAATATAACATATATATCAAAAAAAACATGCACAAAGATAGGCAAAACAAGTGTAAATGAGGAAATCATCAAAACTACGTTATATATGTACATGTAATGAGTACAAATGAGTAATAAGGTACAAACATATAAGAATCAAATGTTGCTCACTACTTGTACAAATATAGACACAAATTTAATAAAAGCTACATCTAAACAAGTATTCACCACATGAAGCACAACATCAAAACATGCTAAAAATATTATTTATGTAAAAGCATGTAAACTAAATGGGAGTTTAGAGATAGTTACCAAACCGTATGAACTATTCTCTAAGTCTCCAAAACATGGTGGTCCTCCCACCAAACTTCCTTGATAGTGATGCATCAATTTGGTGTGTCCATTTAGCTCATCATGCATCCATCACCAAGGCACCAATCCCTCACGTCATGTGAGAGCCCACACCTACATCAAATACAAGAGGTGAAAATTTTAGTACCCATTTTCTTTGGGTCCACGGGGGTTAGCATTATTCGGACCCCAAACATTTTTATTAGCAAAATTAATATGATTTATCTTATCAAAACAAAACTTTGCTAAATGATCTTTGCGGCCGTAATGTATACATTTGTACACTCTAGTATGCACATGAGAATGAATGTGATCATGATGTGCAAAATGTGCATATGTGTGCCGTAGGTGATGTGCATGTACACGTGGAGCTTGTTTCTTTTGAAACAATGTTTCCAATTTATTATGATTAAATGCACAATTGCTCAAGGTTGAGCTTAAACAATCTATTCTATTTTTCAAAAATTAAATCTCATTTTTATCAATGGTTGCATGAAGAGCATAGCAAGTATGAGAATCAATAACCTTTTTCTTTTTAGAAATGTTTTCCTTTTCTTTTGAAACAAATTTTCTTTTCAAAGAGTTATTTTCTTCCAAAATAATTTCCTTTTCTTTTTCCACCAAAATAATTTTATTTTTCAAAGAAGTATTTCCTTCACAAAGATCATTTAATTTAGAAGACAAGAAAATGTTATCCTTTTTCAACATATCATTTTCTTTTGAAATACATGCAAATTTATTTTTAAGAAAGTCATTTTCTTTTAACAAAAAAGTGTTGTTCTTTTCCAATTTATTATTACCTTTTTAAGCAAATCATATTTTTCAAGAAGTTGTTGACAAAATGAAGCAAGCTCATCTAAGACATGTCAACATCCTCATCAAGCTCGGATTCGGAGTTTACCTCAAGGGGGTTGTCCCCTTAGACCATGTAGCATATGTTGGAAGCGTCACTTCTATCATCCGAGTCACTCCCCGCATAGTATTGTTTTTGTTTGCTAAGGGAGACTATAGTGTTCCATACTACAAAAGCCGAATCAAAATTAGCAACCCTAGATAAATATTCATCATTTAGGGTACTTTTTAGTGCTATGGATGACTTTTGCATTAGCCTCAAGATTTTTATCATTTAAACAATATGAATCTTTAATAGTGGCAAAATAAACATGAATACCTATGGCTTTGAGGTACATTGACATCTTAACCTTTCAAGTTTGGATGTTAAGAATATCAAAAGTGGGAGGTGGCATGAAATCTATGTGTGTGTATAAATATTGTGATTAGCAAAAAGATGATCTTTAACTCTAGGTTGTTAGACCCAAATCAAGAGCACCAAGCTCTGATACCAATTGAATTCACCTAGAGGGGGGTGAATAGGTGACTAGCTAATCTAATGATGAATTAATACGAAATTAAAACTATTTATGCAAACTAAAAACTATTAAGCTAAACACACAAGGTATAACCTAAGAGTGTAGCCCGAATTTCCGGTGAAGACTCTGGACTAACTCCTCAAGATTCCTTTAGATAAGAGTTGAGGTGCCACTATGGCTCTCTTGGTTGAATACAAGTGTGAGCAAACAATCCCAAGCATATATCAATTTAAGCACAAGTATATCAAGCAAGAAATGCATATGAACAATAAAAACATGCAAGATATAATCACAAGTGAGAGATAGAGAGAGCAATCGCAAATACGGGAGATTTGTTTCGAGGTTCGAGCACCCTTGCTCTACGTCCCCGCTTTCAACACTATGAAGGATTTCCAGTAGAATCGATCCTACTGGATCACTCGGTGCCGCAACACCTACAATGAGTTCACACTAGAACTCCTTGGACTCACTAGTCCCTCTCTTTTCCCGCAAGAACTACACACGCAAGCACACTAGCTTGCTGAGGCTGCACCTCTACACCGAGCTCCCACAAGAACTCGAAACAACACGAACCCGCAAGTTTGCCTCCTCAAATACAAGATTAAACACTTTGATCACCTAAATACACTCTCACAACAAAGATCCCTAGAGGATTGATATAGCAATGGATAGCTCAAGTTGTGTATAAGAAAACTAGGATTGATTTGGTGGTGAAAAACTCAAGAAATCTCTTTTACAAAACACTCTTGAAAAACTCTCCTTTTGATATGAAAGTATTTGGCTCTAAAACGAGTAGAGATAAACACTTAGAAGTGTAGAAAAAACTATCTTGAAAACCCACTTAATATCTTATTAAAAACAACCCAATATAGCCCCATATAAATAGGCTCCAAAAACTAGCCGTTGGGGACAACTCAGTAGAACTTTTTGCTATCGGTCGACCGCCCGGTCGACCTGCCAACAGTCAGATTTCTAACTGTTGTGCCATCGATCGACTGGCCAGTCGACCGAGGCCTGGATACAGAGAGCTGGAGGTCTCTGCCGGTCGACCGCCCGGTCGACCGGGGCCAGATCCAGAGAGCAAAACTCTCTGGCGGTCGACCAGGTCGGTCGACCGGCCCTCCAGCCAAACAAGGCCGTGCACGTTTATGCACATCGGTTGATCGCCCGGTCGACCGACTTCTGGCTTGGTCGACCGTGCGGTCGACCGGCAAGAGGCCAGAACACGGGTTTTTAAGGAATAAAAATTGGTCTTTTTATCTTCAATAAAATCCCATAAATTCTCATAAATTATACAAAAATAAGTTCATTGATATACTTTGATATACAAACATGTTTGATTTAAAAATCAAAGCATATTACAAACATTTTGAACTATTTTGTAATATAGAAGTTTTGCCTTAAACAAAAACCTATATTTTTTAAAAACGATTTTTTCAAAACTTTTTCAAATACAAAAATAAGATATTCTAAACACTTTTGAAGCTCAGTGTGTATGGATATGATCCACTACATATATATGATGAAATATCTATGTTTTTGACATTAAGCTCTAAAATAAGTTTTGATAAAACACATGTATCTTTTGAAGCTTAAAACCAAACCGGTATTTTTCAGAAAGAAAACTCTTTATGAAAACACATCTAAATCTTGTGTGTGAGTGTATATGAACTTGAGCAATCCACCAACTAATCTTTCCTTAATATTTTATCTAAAACCAAAATCTTGACACTTACAAACATGACACAAGTCTTCTTGAAAATCTTCTCTTGAATGTCTTCTTCTCTTTCTTGACTTGGTCTAAATCTTGATCCAATAAGCCAGACTCCTCTTGAATACTTGATGCAATCATGATGCGCGAGCTCTTAAAACAACATGTGCTAGCTTCAAAATTTGACTTCAAATTCTTTGTTGAAGCTAAACACCAACTAAGATCTTGATCAAATATCTGATACTAATTAAGCACAAGATCATTAGTATATAATTACATAAGTTAATCATCATCAAAACTAGAGTGATGGGCCTTCAGGCCAATAAAATTATCCACTCCCACTAAAGCAGGATATTACATGACTAGCCATCCCCATATGAGCAATATGCTCTAAGAAGACTTTAGGTGGAAGTCCTTTATTAAGTGAATATGTAATGTTAAGAATAGTACTGTCACTATCAACAGACAAAATATGATTCCGAACTTTATCATTGATGACAAAAAACTTGATGTCAATATGCTTCAACTTTACTGAACTCTTGTCACTATTGTCGTAGAGCTTTATAGCTCTTATTGTCACAGTATAACTGTAATGGCCTCTCGACTAAATCCACCATCTTCCTACAATTAGAAAAATGTAACCTAAAGTGGACTTTCTATATTCGATACATCCAGCATAATTTGAATCGTATATCCGTTAAGCTGCAACTGATTGGATTTCATGTAGTCTTCTGTAGATATCGCATTACCTTCTTGACAGTCTTCCAGTGATCAATTCCAGGACTGATCAAGTATCTGTCAAGTTTCTTAATGATATATGCTATGTCTGAACGGGTACCAACTTGTGTTGGCCCAAAGGCCTTCCACTCTAGTTTTGATGATGATTAACTCATGTAGTTATGTGTACTAATAATCTTGTGATTTTAATTTCAGATCATTAATTAAGTTATTAGTTGGTGATTAGCTTCAACAAGATGATTTGGAAGCTTTCACATGTTGATTCAAGAGCCCGAGCGTCAAAGATCACATATAGCACTTGCTCGGTGGATCAAGGAGTTTTGGATCGAGTCGGCTTAGAGTTTGCGCTCTACAAGAAGACATCAGTACCATAGTTTAGTTTTGTGTTTAGATCCAAATTGTAAAGATTAGAATAGTATGATATGCTCAAGTTCACAACACACACATTTCATGTTTTGAATATTGGTTTTTGGTTTTAGGTTTAACCGATCTTGGTTTGCATGAATAGATAGATTCAAAATAAGTTTATATGGTTTAATGTATGTTAGATTTGTTCTACATACATGCATGCTTAATTTCCTAGACAAACTTAGTTTTGACTTACTTATTCATGTGTTTTATGTTTTGGTATTTTTAACAAAACATATTTTGGAATTAAAGACAAAAATTATGATATGTATATGTTTCATGTATATTGGATTTCTATCCATATGCATCATGCTTCAAAGAGTTTAAATATCATGTTTTTGTATTTGAATGAGTTTTGGACAAAGTGTATTTTCTATTCAAGAATCCTAGTTTTAGAAAATACAGTTTCTAGTTTTTGGAAAATATTGTAAGATACAAAAATAGTTTTAATTGCTTGATATTGAGTCAAAACTTTTATCATATGTTCATATATCAATGCAAATTGTCAAAACTATTTTTGGGATTTTTAATAGTTTACAAGAATTTATTGGATATTTATTTCCTCTGTTTTTCTGACCTGTACAGTGTCTGCCAGGCTAGGTCGGTTGACCCTAACGGTCGACCGCACCATGTAGCCGGTCGACCGTCAGGGTCGACCGACGTGCACGGATACGTGCACGCTGGCTACACTTGTAGCCGGTCGACCGTGCGGTCGACCGACTGAGAGCAGTTTGCTCTCTGTTTGTTTGGGTCGACCGGGCGGTCGACCGGTAGCTGTCAACGGTCAGAATATGACCGTTGGACGATCGACCGTGCGGTCGACCGGCAGGGCTATTTTGGCAAAATCTGCTGCCAACGGCTAGTTTCCAAATTTGCCTATAAATACCCCATTGGAAAGAGTTTTTTCTCTAAGATTTTTTGTGCGAATTTTTCCCTACTCTCTAGTGTTTTCACAGCAATCAAAAGAAGTTTTTGGATTCAAATTGAACAATCTATTTGATGTTTTTGCTAGGGTTGGAAATTCAAAGAAAGGGGTTTTTGGGAAAAAGAGTTTTGATTCATCTTCTATATCTTGGTTTCAGTTTTTCCTAAGGATTTTCTTTGTGATTTTGATTTCCATTCCATTGGTTTTCTCCACACTTGAGCTAAAATCTACTATCTCTTCTATAGGATCTTTGTGCGAGAGAAAGAAGTTGTTTGTGGTTGTTGTTTAGACCACCAAGTTAAAAACCCAATCTTTGCTTTGTGCCTTGCCCTCATTGTGTTGAGGAAGTTGTGCAATTGGGTTGTATCCCTTAAGTTGTGAGGTGATCCTTGTGTTTGCTTTGTGCTAATCCCTCGGGTTGTGAGGTGATTGTTTTGTTGGATTGGAGCTTGCCTCAAGGAGAAGGTTGTGGTTGTAAAGAGAGGAGTTGGGTACTCCTTGTGAGAGTTCTTTGTGGACTAGCTAGTGGATTAGAAATCCTTCGTGTGTCGAAGGCGGGGATGTAGAGCTGGGTGCTCAAACCTCGAAACATATCTTGTTGTTTGCGCTTGATCCATTGACTCTCTCTCTATCTCTCTCTTTACTTTGTGCCTTGCAACTATTCATATTGTGCATTCATAATTGCTTGGCTTGGTTGTGTGTGCATCACTTGTTGATTGCACTTGAGTGTATTGCATTAAGTTTTAATTCCGCATTGAGTTGACTAGATTAGCATAATCACCTATTCACCCCCCTCTAGGTGATCTTTCAATTGGTATCAGAGCTAGTGCTCCTGATATTTAGGTTTAACCACCTAGGAGTGAGAACTTGGTTTGCTAATCTTCACTTGCATTGTTCATTTGCACTTATTTAGTTTGCTCTCATGGATAGCCCTTCTATGTTTGACCATATTAGACTTGATGCTTGGAAGGCCAATATGAGTAGCCATTTGAAAAGACTAGGACATCTAGTTTATCAAGCTTCCACTATGGAATCCTTCCCTAATAGTAGTAAGCATAAAAAGGCTAATGCATTAGAACTTAGAGCACTTAGAGCATCTCTTAGTGAACATCTTTTACCGGTGTTTGATCGTTATGACTCGGCTTTTGCAGTTTGGAGCTTATTGACGTCTCCCGAGCTTCCAAGGATTATCAACAAGATGAGGAGATCTATGAGAGAAAAGTCCGAAGAGTGTTGCCTCATGGTCAAAGGGAATAACTCCCTTGAGGTACAATCGGATTCTCAATTAGATAATAGCTCTAGTTCCTATTGCCATGGTTGTTTTGAAGTTCAAACTTTAAATTTGGAACTTGCTCAAAAGCTTGAAAATTTATTGAAAAAACACAATCTTTTGAAAGAGGACAACCTTGTTTTGAAAAATGAATTAAAGGATTTGTGTTCTAATTTTGAATTGGTTTTGCAAGAAAAGGAAGAGATCACTAGTGAACGTGACTCACTAAGATCTCAACTAGACCTTGCCCTTGATGAGATTGAGATTTTGAAAAACAAAAATGATTGTAATGATGTTGTGAAAAACAATGAGGTTTTATCTTCTAAATTGGATTTTGTTTTAAAAGATAACCTTGTTTTGAAAAATAAAATTGATTCTATTACAAAAGAATTGGATCTTGTTTTGAAGAAAAATGAATCTTTGAAAATCGATATTGATTCTCATGTGTGCCATGCTAGTATAGCTTCTTCTTCTTCTTGCACACCTATTGCATGCTCCACTTGATCTTCCACTATTGAAAATAATATAAATGTTTTGAAGAAAAGTGTTGAATGTTTGGGCTCCACTTTGAGCCAATGCACATTGAATCATTCACGTTTGGAAACCTTGGTTCGCAAGAAACAAGGTCCATCTTTGCATGCACACCCATCACGGCATACACGTGCTTCCCACGGACACCACCATCACACGTATGCTCATGTGTACACATGTACACATTGTGGCCGAAAAGGTCACCTTGCTAGATTTTGTTATGATCGTATTTTTCATAAAAATTTAGCAACTAATCTTGTTTGGGTTAGAAAAGATACTAACCCCCGTGGACCCAAAAAGAAATGGGTACCAAAGACCACCTCTATGCTTTTTGATGTAGGTGGGAGCTCTCGCATCACGTGAGAGTATTGATGCCTTGAGGTGGATGCGTTCTAAGCTTAAAAGAGAACCATTTGGATGCTTCACTCTCAAGGGGATTTGGTGGGAGAACCACCGTGTTTTGGAGAACTAGAGATGCACCTTCATCGGTTTTGGTATCATTCTCTAACTCCCGTTTTTTTTTTTATGCATGATTTTCATGTTCATCTATTCATAGCATGTCTTGGTTTATTGTTCATTATGTTTATGACATGTTGATTAGATTAGTGTTATACATGTTTAGTTACTTGAGATACCCATGTTTTATATGGATCTATATTTAGTGTTCTCACCTTGTTTAAACTAACATGTATGCCCTGGTTCTAATGCACATGCATATGCATTATGACCATTTGGATGTTTATGATGTTTATGATTTTCGTTTTGCTTTATTGTTTCATGATTAGTATGATATTTGCCATGTTTATTAGACTTATGCTTTACATGATTAGTTGTTGAGACACCCATGTTTAGTATGCACCCATATTTTGTGTTCTCTTTATGTTTTAGCTATCATGTTTATCATAGATCTAATGCACATGTCTTTGTCATGCAAATCATATGGTTGACTATGACTTTTTGTTTTAATAATTCATGTTTTGATTATTATGTTTATTATGTTGGGTTATGGTTCCCGTTTTTATGTTTCATGTTTTGACTACTTGATTGAATGATAAGTTTTCATTAAGACTAGGATTTATACTTGTACAACTAGTGAGCTACAAATAGACCTTTATATATGTTTGTACTTGAACGCTCATTTGTACCCATTAGATGTACTAGTATAATCTAGTTTTGATGATTCTTGCATTTGACTTGTATTCATCATTTTACTTATTTTGTTTTAACTTCATGTATATGTCCATCTTGTCCAAACTATCATTTATACATATACATCCTTGAGCCACGTGCCTTCATGCATATACTTTTGTGGACTCATTGTGTTTAGGATATGTATGTATACTTTAGTTTGTACATGACATACATATGCCTTGAAGTTTAAATCGTTTGGATGAATTTCATGTTTTTAAGATGATTTCAATTGGTGATTTCACATGAATATCATGTTTTCAAGGAATTTCATATGAGCTTAATTGAATATTTTCATGTTGATATGTGTCACATTATACTTGTACACTTACCTTATTAGTTTACTCATGATTTGTTTTCATGAGAATTTGATATGAGCTTTACGGACTTTGAGTGTTTAGTGATCATGTGATTTACATGTGTTTCATGAAAAATAACTTTGTTTTATTCCTTACTTGAAGGATTTCGTACTAGTTCTAAAAGTTTTTCCTATAATAGTTCGTATTCTTCACTATGGTAGAGATTTTCAAACATACTATATTTTCAAATCTATTTTTGAAAACCCCTACCTTCAACGGGAGGTTGGATGGGAGTCCATGCCATGTATGTTTATATTGAAAATCTTTTTAAACTTGTGCATGAGATGGGAGAATTAGTTATATGAGATATACACTTGATCTTATTGTTATTTCCATTGGTATCATTGAAATTCTTTCAATTGGTATCAATTTTGATTCTTTTTATACTCATGAATTGTTTTATGTAAGTGAATTGAAAGCATACATTCATATAACACATAGTATTAGCTTTCAATTCCAAGTATATCAATTTCAATTGGTATCTATTTTCCATACATATATATGTTTGTTTCAATTTTTTTAAAACAATCCTTAGGCTTGTTAAAATAAAAGTGAACATTGTTTTAGTTTGTATTTCATAAAGGGGGAAAAAATTTGATTTTGTCTTTCAATTGGTGATTTTTTAATTGGTGATTTTTCAATTTGTACTCCCATACTTTATGATTGAAAATTCAAAATTGTTATCATATGTTCAAAATGAAAAATATTTACAATTGGTATCAAAATATTTGTGTTTTAGACATTCAAAATTCATTATGTTTAATTTCAAATTGGTATCAAGATTTTCATATGTTTTTGCTTAAAATTGGTATCAATATTTTTTGTTTGTTTGTTTCCTTTCAATTGGTATCAAGATGTTATTCTTTGACATATTTTCAATTGGTACCTTAATTGATTGTCACCCCTAATTGACTTTGTTTTTGTTTTAGACAAAAAGGGGGAAAATATTATTTTTATTGATTCGTTGTTTCGAACGAAAAGGGGAGAAAAATTTATTGTTTTAGTTTTGCTTTTACCCCTTATTGAAGATTGTTTCTTTGTATTAAAAAGAGAAAAGATTTGTTGATTTGGTTTTGCTTTTACCCCTTTGTTGATGATTGACAAAAAGGGGGAGAAGAATTTGAGTTTATATGCATGTTTATGTTTTGCATATATTAAGCTTAATTTAGTTTAATTTTAATTGATATCTAGAGCATGTTTTGTAATTGGATGTTTGTAATTGGTATCTAGAGCATGTTTGTTTTAAACATTTCATTGGTATCTAGAACCTTTTATTATTTATGCATAGATATGCATGTTTCATGTTAATATTCATTGCATATTTATTGTTTATTTGTTTATGCATGAGTTAAGGGGGAGCTTCTTTGAAGCTTAACTTTAATCCATGCATATATAACTCCATGAGTTTTGTCATCATCAAAAAGGGGGAGATTGTTGGCCCAAAGGCCTTCCACTCTAGTTTTGATGATGATTAACTCATGTAGCTATGTGTACTAATAATCATGTGATTTTAGTTTCAGATCATTAATCAAGTTATTAGTTGGTGATTAGCTTCAACAAGATGATTTGGAAGCTTTCACATGTTGATTCAAGAGCCCGAGCGTCAAAGATCACATATAGCACTTGCTCGGTGGATCAAGGAGTTTTGGATCGAGTCGGCTTGGAGTTTGCGCTCTACAAGAAGACATCGGTACCATAGTTTAGTTTTGTGTTTAGATCCAAATTGTAAAGATTAGAATAGTATGATATGCTCAAGTTCACAACACACACGTTTCATGTTTTGAATATTGGTTTTCGGTTTTAGGTTTAACCGATCTTGGTTTGCATGAATAGATAGATTCAAAACAAGTTTATATGGTTTAATGTATGTTAGATTTGTTCTACATACATGCATGCTTAATTTCCTAGACAAACTTAATTTTGACTTACTTATTCATGTGTTTTATGTTTTGGTATTTTTGACAAAACATATTTTGGAATTAAAGACAAAAACTATGATATGTATATGTTTCATGTATATTGGAATTCTATCCATATGCATCATGCTTCAAAGAGTTTAAATATCATGTTTTTGTATTTGAATGAGTTTTGGACAAAGTGTATTTTCTATTCAAGAATCCTAGTTTTAGAAAATACAGTTTCTAGTTTTTGGAAAATATTGTAAGATACAAAAATAGTTTTAATTGCTTGATATTTGAGTCAAAACTTTTATCATATGTTCATATATCAATGCAAATTGTAAAAACTATTTTTGAGATTTTTAATAGTTTACAAGAATTTATTGGATATTTATTTTCTCTGTTTTTCTGACCTATACAGTGTCTGCCAGGCTAGGTCGGTCGACCCTAACGGTCGACCGCACCATGTAGCTGGTCGATCGTCAGGGTCGACCGACGTGCACGGATACGTGCACGCTGGCTACACTTGTAGCCGGTCGACCGTGCGGTCGACCGACTGAGAGCAGTTTGCTCTCTGTTTGTTTGGGTCGACCAGGCGGTCGACCGGTAGCTGTCAACGGTCAGAATATGACCGTTGGACGATCGACCGTGCGGTCGACCGGCAGGGCTATTTTAGCAAAATCTGCTGCCAACGGCTAGTTTCCAGATTTGCCTATAAATACCCCATTGGAAAGAGTTTTTTCTCTAAGATTTTTTGTGCGAATTTTTCCCTACTCTCTAGTGTTTTCACAGCAATCAAAAGAAGTTTTTGGATTCAAATTGAACAATCTATTTGGTGTTTTTGCTAGGGTTGGAAATTCAAAGAAAAGGGTTTTTGGGAAAAAGAGTTTTGATTCATCTTCTATATCTTGGTTTCAGTTTTTCCCAAGGATTTTCTTTGTGATTTTGATTTCCATTCCATTGGTTTTCTCCACACTTGAGCTAAAATCTACTCTCTCTTCTATAGGATCTTTGTGTGAGAGAAAGAAGTTGTTTGTGGTTGTTGTTTAGACCACCAAGTTAAAAACCCAATCTTTGCTTTGTGCCTTGCCCTCATTGTGTTGAGGAAGTTGTGCAATTGGGTTGTATCCCTCAAGTTGTGAGGTGATCCTTGTGTTTGCTTTGTGCTAATCCCTCGGGTTGTGAGGTGATTGTTTTGTTGGATTGGAGCTTGCCTCAAGGAGGAGGTTGTGGTTGTAAAGAAAGGAGTTGGGTACTCCTTGTGAGAGTTCTTTGTGGACTAGCTAGTGAATTAGAAATCCTTCGTGTGTCGAAGGCGGGGATGTAGAGCTGGGTGCTCGAACCTCAAAACATATCTTGTTGTTTGCGCTTGATCCATTGACTCTCTCTCTATCTCTCTCTTTACTTTGTGCCTTGCAACTATTCATATTGTGCTTTCATAATTGCTTGGCTTGGTTGTGTGTGCATCACTTGTTGATTGCACTTGAGTATATTGCATTAAGTTTTTAATTCCGCATTGAGTTGACTAGATTAGCATAATCACCTATTCACCCCCCCTCTAGGTGATCTTTCAACTTGAGCATACATCAGACTTCCAACTGCCGATGCATATGTAATGCCTTTTATTTGCTCTTTCTGTAGGTCGTTCTTGAGATATTATAGTAAACTCAATTTATCTCCCTGAAGCAATTCTTTGTGCCATATCTATCTAGCACCTTATTGATATAGACCTTCAGTGATAAACCTAATATTCCATGTGTCCTGTCACGTTGAATCTGGATGTCTATCATAAAAGAAGCATCTCTAAGATCTTTCATCTCAAAATTCTTTGAGAGAAAACTCTTGGTCTTAAGTAAAAGAATCATATCGTTACTTACTAGTAGAATGTCATCACATATAGCACAAGAAATATAAGTCTACTGTCTTTAAATTTATGGTAAATGCATTGATCATCTACAATCTCCTTAAAACCAAAATCGGATATACATAATCAAATTTCAAATACCATTGACGGGATGCTTGATAAACTATAAATGGATTTCTTTATTTACAAACCAAATATTATGAAACTTTCACTTAAAACTTTTTGGTTGCACCATATAGATTTTTTTCTCAATGCTACCATTAAGAAATGCAATCTTAACATCCATTTGGTATAACTCCGGTCAAAATGAGCCACTAGTGCTATAATAATCCTAAAAGAATGCTTCATAAAAATCAGAAAGAAAGTCTCCTTATAGGCAATGCCCTCTCTTTAAGTGAATCCCTTTGTGACAAGATGTGCTTTATACCTTTTGATATTACCTTTCAATTCCTGCTTGGTTTTGGATACTCATTTACAACCAATTCATTTTTTTCCTTTAGGCAACTCTACTAAATCCCAAACATCATTGTCCTTCATGGATTTTAACTTATCTTTCATGGCACTTAACCATTTAGTGGAGTGAATGTTGAGTTTGGCCTCATTCAAGGATGTGGGGTCATCCTCTAGCTTTATGTCAAACTCATGCTCTTGAAGATAAACTATATAGTCATTTGCAATGGCTGATCTCCTCTCCCTAGTTAATCTTCTAGGCACTTATAGTTGAGAATTTTTAGGGTCTACCTCATCAGCAGGCTCTACTTCAAGATGAACTATATTTATATCTTGTAAGGGTACAACTGTATTTTCATTCTGAAATAGAACAACTACTTCATCATTTAGAATAGTAGTCATGGGTATATCACTTTGTTCTTCCTCAAATGTGAGATCCTTATATAGTTGACTCCCACTGTTCTGAATATCCTTAAAAAAATTTAGCATTATCCGTCTTTATGTTCTTAGTGGAGGGACAGTAAAACCTAAAGTCTCTATACCTCTCAAAATACCCTATGAATAAATTGCTAATTGTCCTTCAGTCCAGCTTCTTCTCATATGGTATATATGGCCGAGCGTCCGCTAGACAACGCCAAGCATGTAATTGCCTAATACTGGGAGATTTTCTAGTTCATAACTCATATGGGGTTTTAATTACTATTTTGCTAGATACTCTATTAAGGAGGTAGAGAATCATCTTTAAGGCTTCACTCCATAATGACTCTGGTAGAGTAGTGTGAGCTATCATACTTCTAATCATGTCCTTAAGTGTGTGATTTCATCTCTCAACAACACCACTCTGACGAGGTGTTCCTGATATGGTGTAGTGAGCGACAATACCACACTCTTTTAGAAATTAACAAATGATTCTGGACATCTACCTGATCCGTCGTATCTGTCGTAGTATTCACTATAACGATCAGATCTAACGGCTTTAATCTTTTTATTTAATTGATTTTCAACTTCAGCATTATAGATTTTAAACATATCCAGTGATTGAGATTTCTCATGGAACAAGTATAGGTACCCATAACGAGAGTAATTGTCTGTAAAAGTGATGAATATTCATGACCATTCCAAGAAGCTGCAGGGAATGGACCACAAATGTCTATATACACCAAATCTAAGACATCATGAACTCCGTTTAGTACCAAACTTCCTAATATTTTTAATTAATGTTCGCTTAGTGCTTAGGCTATTCACATATAGAGATTTAGTATATAACATGAAGTTTTAATTTATATAGCCATCAATCAGAATTTTAATACCAATAACTTTAGATTTGGAAAGAAGACTAAGCATTTTATTATCAAGAGTGACAGTAAAATTAGATCTGTCTAACAAATGAAATAGAATAATGATTCCTACTAAAACGATGATATATATAAAGTTTCATCCAAATTTAAAACAAAAAATCAGAATCTAATTTAAGCTTACAAACTCCAGCAGTTTTAATTGCAACTTTATTTCCATCACCCATATATACGTATCGCTCAGGTGGACTGGGCCTCCTTTGGGTTTGGAAGTTCCGCATTGAATCGCTTATGTGAATTATCTATCTATCATTTATAAAGTGGCACTAAAGCTAAATTAATCTCAGAACAAATATAAATATGAGATATACCTGCTAAATAGCCATTTCTGGTACTTTATGCAATCATGTTTGATGTGGTTTACTTTCTTGCAGAAGAAGCATGCAATGATCTTAACCTACACTTTTGTCACTTAGGATCAACAACTGTAGTGGTGTTTATATTTCTCCCTTTATTTACACTTTCTTTTCTTATTAGAAGTGTTATCCTGGATGCTAAGTGAGCACTTTCAGTCTTTTCTTTTTTTAATCTTTTTTCTTTTCGGACACAGTGACTAATGAGCTCAGTGAGACTCAAATTTTCCCTTTGAGCATTATAAATAATCTTGAAAATGCTTATACTTTATAAGAAAGAGATTAGAATGAAGTGTACTAGAATCTCTTTAGAGAGTTCTGATTTCAGTGCCTTTAGTTTAGAAACAAGATTAGATATCTCTATAATGTACTCTCTTATATTTTCTTTGCCGATGTAGCGCATATTTATCAACTTGCTAAGATGCGTGCTGGCCTCAACTTTATCTAATTTAATAAACCGGTCGGCTACTTCAGTTGGAAAACTCTTAGCACTGACTTTATGAGGCATAGAACCCCTAATAGTTATAGGAATAGTGTGCTTTATGACTATTAGACACATCCTATTGAATCTCTTTCACATATCATAATTGGCCTTTTCTTGAACTGAGTAGAGGTCCATCAGTTCTTAAGGTGTAGTGTAGGTCCATGAATCCAAGAACGATTTTTTTTGTGTGGTCTTACCACTTCTTAAAGTTTGTACCATTCAATTTAGACTATGTAAGTGTACAATTTCTCATCAGTTTAACATAAATATTGCATTTAACAAAATTCTACTGTAATAGTCATAAAAAAATGAACTTCAGAAAATGCAACCAGTTTAATCGATAGAGTTGCCGGTCAAACTTTCAGAACAAGCTGTCTCTATATGCCAACACTGTACTGACCCAATATAGATACCCTAAAGTCTAGGTCTATGTAAGAGAACAGCCTTCCTTTGGGCCGACTGTCACTTTATAGGATTGGTCCCAAAGTTTAAGTAATCTATATTAATCACATAATATATGTAATGACCAGGCCATAATGACAACCTTTCTTTGGGCTAATTGCCACACGCATGGGCTACACAAATTTACGCATCTGGATTCTTGTTCCGCCATCGGAGTAGTTGATGAGGGTAATGTAATATGGGCCTATAGTGTGACAACCTTCCTTTGGGCTTTTTACCACACACCAAAATTCTCCCACTTGCATTACCCACATCAAGTATCCGAAGCCGTACATAATTCACCCTAACAATAGTCTTCCTTTGGCCCGGCTATTGTCCGCATGAACTATATACACAATTAAATAAGCTCTTTTATAAATTTTTTAATTTGAACATGTATATATTTTTATCTGTGTGTTATCAACTGTAATAAACATCAATATTCATCATGCTAGAATAATATAACCAATATAATATTGATAATAAAGCGGAAGCATATAAGGATACATATTACAATGATAAATAAATACTTCAATGCCTTCTTTATGTTATCTAACTACTGTTTTGTCAAGTATAGTTTCTGTAATACTGTAGTGCTCGTCAAGATCTTTGAAACGGCTATTTCATGCCCAAACAGAGGTCGGATAGCCCGTAACGGCTAATTGAAGTTTTTATTAGCAAAACGAGTCTGCAGTGCTTATCGGGTCTGAAATAGACCCGATTCGCAATGGTTAAGTTACTGGTTTTCTTAATGGGTCGGGTTTAATGAACTAGATAAAATCCAATAAATTTAATGTGACATTAATTGGGATTAAGTTTCTTTATTTGATTAGAATTCTATCCCAAATTTTTTCTAATAGACTAGAATTCTATCTCAACCCTAAAACCTAAAATAATCTCAACAATTTAAATTTAAACTTTATATGAGATTAATTAGGAGTAGTTTTCTTATTAGATTAAAATTATCTCTCTAAATTTCTGCTCCTAACTAATCTCATAATCCCCTTAATTAAGAAACCCAAAAAACAATTACCCTTTTTTGCCACTAGGTGTCGCCGACCCATGGTGGCCGGCGGCGCGCGCATGCAGGCGCCTTCATGGGCGCCTGTGCAGGCACCTGCATGCAAAGCGCCCATGCAGGTGGGCGCCTGCATGCAGGCGCCTTGATGTTTTTTTTTTTATTTTTTAAATTATGTTTTTTAAAAATCAAAACATAAATTAAAAAATCAATAACACACGGAAAAAGTATTTAGAAAAAATATCTATACATGTTAAAATCATCCCTTTAAACTTTATTTCAATATATGAGACACAAAAATATTTATTGAATCAAGGAAAGTATTATTCATGATATTTATAAATTGAGATCGAAGTATTTCTGTGGATCCCAGTGATCTGATAAAGAAGAGGCTCTGATATCAATTGTTAGATTTAATAATTGTCCAAGTAAGATCTCATATATGAAATGGCCTCTTTATCAAGATCAAAAAGAAGGAGGATTTTAAGCATACCTGATCTATGATGCCGAAAGTTGCACGATCTCGAGGACTCTGGACTTGAGGGAGAGGATACTTCTCTCCAGTCACCAAGTTCTCTTCTTTATCTTTAGAAGAGATGAGAGGCCTCTTAGAGAGATTGTTATTGTGTTGGAGAGGGAACCCTACCCATGATATATATAGCATCAAGGAACCCAAGTTCTACTTATCATAAACCTTGATTTATAACACGAGTTCCACACGTGTAGATGAGTCCCACATTTTAATTTAAATACAGTCATGGCTAAGTGTAATTGAAAACGTGTCTAGACCCAAATCATTTAGGCTTGATCAATTCTTTATTAGGTCAAACAACATAGGTTAAGTGGGCGGGTGCAAATATCTAATTGACTTGATTAGGCCTAAGTTAAATTAGACTTTAAAACATAATAAGTCTAACATCAAGCGCAACAGCGTTCCTCAGCAGCGAAAGATGCAAATGCCCCATAATAATCGCTTTGAAAATATGGACTGCTAGTATATAGAGGATTGCGACCATGATTGCAATTCTCATAAAAAATATCATATTTCTGAGACTTTATTAGGATTGCAACCATAACCACAGTGCCCACAAAGATGACATGTTTTTGAGTCTTTATAGGACTACGACTATGATCGCAGTTATTTTTATTAGGACTGTGACCATCTTCGCAGTCATTTTTAAATATCACGTTTCTGAGTCTTTATAGGACCCATGGTCGCAATAATCTTTATTACAACTGAGATTATATTCGCAGTCCTCATAAAAGGCCTTAATTTTAAATTAATAAAAATAGTACGACCATAGTCGCAATCTTTTAATAAAAGACTGCAACCATAGTCACATTCTTCATAGAGGACTGCGATTAAAAGTCGCTGTCCTCATATCAGTTTCATCATCAGTAGCAAACTACTATTCAACGACATCGAATAATCCTCAATGCTTTCTAGATCTAAAAACCACATTGGTCACAAACTCAAATAATACTCATCGCGAGCACAAACAAATAAGATATACAAAAGGTCGTTCCAAAAAAATTTGGTCTAGAGGCTCTTCTCCTTTCAACCCCCACGATGACCTGATCGCACAGATCGATCCGTAAATTACTCTAGGTCAGGGTCAACATTGAGGGGAGAGCAATGCTAGAGGTGATGAAGAAGCGCAAAAGAGGAAATAAAAATCTATAAAGAAGTGATGGTAGAGAGTAATCAATTTATGCTGATGTGGATGAGGTTGTAGTGAATAAAAATAGGAGGTGGGTTTTCTTCCTAATTATGAAGAAAAGTAGGTGGCTGTCGCGAAATTTTCCTTTTTAATATTATTATGTTTGTTTTTCCATAAATTGGGCTCGTACTATTTTAATTTCTTGTATTTGCTTTCATTAATGTTCATTCTTTATAATATTTTTCTTTTTTTATTCTTCATTCATTTTTGTTTATATTTTTTTGTTTTCATCAACTTTTTATTATATTATTTTCTTATCTTTCGTTTCTTTTTCTTTCTCTCTTTTTTCCAATATTATTCAACTTTTTAAATTTTAATTAAAATTAAATTTTATCCAAAATTTTTAATCTTCTCTGTTTCAGTTTCTTCATTTTATTTTCTTTCCATGTTTTAGTTTTCATTTTCTTTTATTTTCTATCATACTTATTTGTTTTTAATTCCTTTCTTTACTTTTTATCAAGATGTTTTTAGTTTTATTGTTTCTAATTGTTTCTTTTCTTTCTATTTTTTTTTGGAGATCTATTTAATTACAAATAAAGAACATAAGAAGAAAAATATATAAAACAAGAAAAAATTCAAGACAAAGGAAGCAAATCTACAAAAGAAAAAAGTGAAGATAAATCAAGAAAGAAAATAAAACAAAGAATCAGAAAAAGTAAATAAGAAATACAATAAAAAGGCAAAACACAATCAAGAAAAAGAAAAAAATGAGAAAAGAAAAAATAAATCCAAAATGAAAAAGAATAAATTTAAAGACAAATAACATGAAGAAATTCAAGAAAAAGGAAAGAAATATCTTGAAAGAAAAGAAAGAGGAATCATTGCGAAAGAAGGTATTAATAAAGAAAAGATCCATTAGGAGAAAAAGTGAAAATTATAATCAACATAACCATAAGAAAGAAAATTTTGATAAAAATGAATATAATAAAAACAGTTAAACAGGATGATAAAAGTAACAATAAATCAAAAAATACAGAAGAAAATAAATTAAGCAAAATAATCAAAAACAGAAAATCTACAAATTTCTATTAAAGAAAATAAAGTATAAAAAATATAATATAAAAAAAAGAAAGAAAGAAACAATAAAGAAAGAAAAATAAGAAAACCAAAAGTACAAGAGGAAAGCAGGAAATTAAATAAAAAGAAAATAAAGGATGAAAAAGAAGAAAATAAAAAAAAGTAAAATAAAAATTTAAGCAAAATGGAAGAAAGAATTAAAAATAAATAGAATTGGATCTTAAATAAGAAAAAATATATGAAAAAACAAAACTAATGGAATGTAACAAAAAAATATATAAAAATAAAAGTAGGTAGGGCTAAAATAAAAGAAATAAAGAAGTTTTGGAAGGAAGAAAAATCTAAAAAAAATTAAAATGAAAACTAATTGAACCAAAAATGAACTAGAAAGAATAGAAATATAAAGAAAATAACAAATAATCAAAAATATAGAAATTTAATTAAAGAAGAAAAGTTGCAAAAAGTTCAAAAAAAAGAAAGAAACGAAGAAAACAAAAAAATGCCAAAAATCTGCAAGTCAAAATGAAGACAAATTTATAAAAAAAAGAAAGAAAAAATTATTTAATGATGAAGAGAAAAAATAAAAAATTAAATACAATAATCAGACAATAACAAAGTGTTAAACATGTATATCTAAATTCCAGTATCAAATAAATAAAATATAAAACTTTGTAAAAAAAATAAAAATCATGGAGGAAAAAGGAAAGAAATAATTGGAAAAAGGAAAGATAATTTGAAGTAACAATAAAAAAATCATAATTTTTTGAAAATTATGAAAAGAAAATAAAATAAATAGTTAGAGAAATTTAAAGAATATACCTTGAAAAAAGAGATAAAATAACAAAGTACAATAATATTAGAAGAAACAAAAAGAAATTAGAAAAAAAGCTTTGTAAACACACAAAAAATATAGAAAGAAAAATATAGTGTAACGTCCAGATTATTTAATTACAAATTTACACCCTAAATTCTGATTTCTGAAAAGTTTTATGATAATTTGAAAGTGTAATCCATGTGATAATAATTTAATTATAAGCATGAATGAAAATTTAAAAATAAATTTGAGAAATTGATTGTTTCATATACATATATGGTATGGATATGAATATGCATGTGTGTGTGTGTGTGAATATATATACACATATCTTGGTGTACATGTATTAACCCATATATATTTTTAGTAGAATGGTGAGGTGTACATGCACCATGAGGTGGTGAGATTAAGGGGGAGAAGAGAAATTGTGAAGATATGTGGTATGATAAGAAAATTTGGATAAGAATATATATATGTGAAAATGGGATGAAATTTCCATTCGCATCCTCTCTCTAGCCCTCTCTCATTCTCTAAGCCCTCTCTTTCAGCCAGTAAGTGACCGGCGGGGGGCGGCGACGGGAGGTGGCCGGCGTTGGATGGTGCACAGGTGCCCAGACACTCTTTGTTGTAATAAATCGACACTATAATTATCAATTGTTACTCCCGGGATCAATGTTTGCGAAACTTGGCAATATGATGATGCTTGCAAAAAGAAATTTGTTGTAAAGCAAACTATTAATACCTAGACCAAAGAGTAATAAGAAATAATACGACAATTTAATATGGTTCGGTCCAAACTTGGCCTATGTCCACGGGAAGAGAACTTAAGAGAGCTTAATTAATAAACTTGATACAAAGAGATCTAACCTTCCTCTTTATCCCACAATTGTATTTACCTTCCTTTGAATCTAGACCTAGATTACAAGACTATACCTTTCTCTAAGTACCTTCACCTTACTCATCTCTTTCTCCACTTCTTCTGATCTCATTTACTTGAGATTGATTTACAATACTGGGTTACGACCTTTATTTATAAGATTTTACAATACAACTTCTATTTGGACTATGGGATGATCTTGGCTATTAGATGCTTGAAGAATCTTGATCAATCATATTTGGAGTTGATCTACTTGATCTAAAAGAATTCTAAATACTTCAAACTTTAAAAATAAAACTTCATTGAATAGAATTTGAATCCTATTCATACTCCTCCAGAAAAGAAAACTTGTAAGCACCTGAAAAAGAAACTGCTCTACCTTGATTTGCTTCTTTTGCTTCAAGTTGTCGCCTTCTCTAACTCAAATGAATTTTTTTTGGACCATCATCTCTTCATGAAAACAAGACAAAATCCTAACACGCTCGTGCAGGCGCATGTGCATGCTCGTGTTGACGAGCGGGCATGCTCGTGCTGATGATTCACGCATGTTGTTGCGTGAGTGGGGAGGCCGAGAGATTAGAGGAGCACGTTGAGAGCAAGCGTGAGCACGAGCAAGCTTGGGTGCACGCGGTTGAGCTGAGGGTAGCGATCATGTGCACACAATAGTGCACGGGTTTTGGCTCTTAATTAAGGTGATTAAACCCTAAGTAATTTCTAAATAATTTTTAAACTTTGATTGTAAGTGATTAATTTTTAAACAAGTTCAAATCATATATTAGAAATTTTCGGGCAACGTTGTGATCCGACTATTCAAGTATTGGAGGAATTGGCGAATGAGAGGTGAGTACAGTCTTTTTTAGTTTCATTTAAAACTATAATTTCTTGTTCCGATTTCACTAATAACAATGATCGTGACAGATAGAAATTTGTGATAAATCCATGTGATATCGGTAATTAACCGTCTGATCCTGTAAACCCTAATGAAGTTTAGATCAATTCTATTAATCGGTGAAAACTTAAAAATCTATCAAGTATTATGATACAGATAACACTGATAAGAAATTTGGTGAATGTGTTAATGTAATGTAATTACCAGAAGTTTTGCCTACCAGCTGTAGTCTGGATGTGGACTTCTGAGCCTTTATAATATGATATATAACTCAGACAGCTTAAATATACTAAAGAAAAGCAATAACAGACAGATCTAACATATGAATATGAAGAGAATATAGAAATTGCATGGCATATATATAAAGAAAATACCATTAGGGGTAAAGCTATCAAGTCTGATATATAAGGGGTCCAAATGTAGGGAGACAATGTCAAGGTCTGAAAACATACACAACTAGTACACGGGCTCTCGGCCACAAAGAAAAATGATCATTCTATACAATCCAAAATGAAAAGAGGTATACAAAAAGAATGACTCTCTAAGGAGCACTCTATTTACTTATTAAAATACAAGACAATGACTACTCGAGGCTCCCTCACTCAGCGCCTCTTTGGATGCCCAGCGAAAGACCTGAAAAGATGAAAATTAATGGGTGGCAAATGTCAGCAAGTCAACCACAAAGATTGCCCTCCGACCATGATCCTGAAGCTGACTCAGTAGTTGGTCGAGAAAACAAACGATATACATCAATAAACATAAAGGAAACAGATAAATGAATACATAGTATGGTAGTAGACTTAATAAATAAAAAATGTAAATAATCATGATCAATGTGTCCCTGCGCGATACATGTTACACATCTAATATCTGATGATAACAAAATCCATCCGAGACAATAAACCCGTACACAAACTAGAAATTCTTTAGGAATAATACCATTATTTCTATCCTATATACAAAACACATGTATGCCATTCGATTTCCTCCCAACTACAAATAAATACAAAACACATACCATTCATTTTTTTCCCAACTATGAATCAACACAGCACACAGACATTTGTATACTATTGTGCAAACAATAAATGCAAACGGGAAAAGACCCCTAAACCACAAGCTAGTTGCCATCCAAGCTACATCACCCTTAGTGGTGATTCAACCAATACGAGAGAGTAGTATCTCAATGCTAGTTGGCGAATTAGTATGTCATCTCAAGGGTGATTCAATTTTTTATGTGAGGATAAAATCTCACAGCTAGTTGGTGTACTAGCTACGTCACCTTCAACGGTGATTTGACTTTTACGAGAGAATGAAATTTTCTGGCTAATTGGCGTACTAGCCATGTCACCTCAATGGTGATTCAACTTTTACGAGAGAGTAAAATCTCCCGGCTAGTTGGCGTACTAGCTACGTCACTCTCAATAGTGATTCAATCTTTACGAGAGAATAAAATCTCCTAGTTAGTTGGCATATTAGTTACGTCACCTCAATGGTGACTAAACCTTTATAATCTCCCAGCTAGTTGGCGTACTAAGTACATCACCTCAATGGTAATTTGACCTTTAATACAAACACTAACACTTTCATACATAACACCATTTTACGATTGTGTGTGTGTGTATGCATAAATCACATATCATACTTAAAAGAAGTAATAAAAAATTAAGTTAAATCATATGCACTGATACACGTGTTCACACATAAGCACTCGGTGCACGTTCAAGTCCACTTGTTTCATGTACGTATCACAAATTAACTAAACCTGCACGGTGCACACAACAAATCATCATATTCTATGTACATATCATAAAATCACATATGTTCTATATTCTTACATGACTCTACGTCTCCCATACACGAATCAAAATAATCACAAGTGCTCAAGGCACATATACGATTTCCATATCGAGAAAATATAACTCATTTTACAATAACCTATTAGGTTTTCGTCTAATGTTATCATTCGATATCGATCCAAAATATAATATAAGGCTCAAGTAAATTATCAGGATCTAGGGAAGGGTTCTAGCGTGATTCTAGTATGATAAAAATCTCATTTTTAATCACTATAATCCTAAATCTCATAAAACTTATGTTTTTACACATGCAAATCAATCCAAACTCATATGGGCTCAAATCACCAATCACTTTATGGACAAATAATAAACTAAATTAAATTGAAGCATATTATCAAGTTAAAAATCATATTTTTAGTTATCTCTTTTTAGATCACAAAATTATATTTCTATACATGCGATCTACTTTAACCTTATGGGGGGCAAAGTCTCTAACAAGATATACACATATTTATTAACTTACATGATTCTAAATATGTTAATAAACTAAAATCTAATGTTTCTAGGTCTGATAAAAATCATGCTTTTACTCATACAAACTATTTTAAATTCTTATTAATACTACATATAAATCAAAGCATGAACATATAATAAACTCACATGAAACTAACCACTCTAACATATAGAAATCACATTTTTAATTTCATAGAATTACCTTGAGCATCAAGAACATGGGGGAACCAACCAAGAGGGGTGAATTTGTCTTTGCAAGTTAAGAGAAAGATGATCTAGTTGATGGATCCTTAATGAAAGACTTTTCCTTGCTAATCTTGCACCAAGAGAAAATCCCCCAAGCTCTTCACTCTCTCTAAATCTCAATCTAAATGAAGAATCAACTCTGAAGGGGTATTTATATAGGTGGGTTAATGGGTCTCTCAAGTTCTCTTATTAGATCAAGACCCAAGACCAAAACATAAATCCAAACCCATCAAGCACAAATATCTAAGTTAGAAGAAGAAAAAGTCAAACTTGATCTCTTCTCAAAAAGTCAAATTCTAATATATATATATATATATATATATATATATATATATATATATATATATATATATATATATATATATATATATATATATATATATATATATACACACTCAGTTGTCGACAACAGGACACGACTGTCGACAGAATGAGTCACTCTGAGGTCTCTATTGAGGTAACTATCGATCATCTGTCAACGGTCTCTTCGACAACAGTGTATCAGCTGTCGACAGCTACATTTAACTGTCGATAGACTGAAATAGTCTTCAGTTTCTGCTGGCTCGCGGTCAATCTGGCTGCCAATTATTCGGGCTTCGCTGTCGACAGATGTTGACAGGAAGAGTCTATGCATGCTCTGTGCATGACTCTGACTGTTGAATATTCTGAAATCTTCTCCACCTTGTAGTGCAGACTTATCCAATAGATGTGAGGCACTTAAAATACTCCTTACACTTGGATGTAACATTACATACATGAATAGTAGAGTAAAATAGTTTAAAATTTTCAGGATGTTACATGTAAATACCAATCCAGTTTCAATAGCGGGTGGTACATACAATATAAACAATGTAAGAGTTTTTTCAAAATCAAAACCGATAAATGGAGAATGACATAATTGATAGCTTAATGATGCTACCTATTAATTGATATGCTTGATGATAAGTGTGTATATTTAGTATGTATCGATTTTAAAAATTAGTCAATAAAGATGATTTTGACTAGTAATTTACTAAAATAAATATCATTTTGAAGTTAATAATTATAAAATCAGTATTGTAGAAAATTGGTAGATATGAAATCAATAATTATGGAACTGGTGGCAATGTTGGAAACGAACTGATTAAAATATAATTGCGTGCAATACCTGGCTAACTTGATAAATAAGCATGATATAGAATTTATCCTTCAAAGTGAGTGTTTTTAATAAACAGAGTAGTAAGTGATAATCAGTTAATCATGACATCGGAGATTCTCGGTTGGTCAAGAATCCATATTTGCAGACTATTACTGATTATACTCATTACTAATATATAAGTTACATGATCAAAAGTTTGTATACTGATAGCTGAACAAGAACTTGATTAATATATTAATGTGATTCCAATTAAGTATTAAGTAAGAGTTTTCCCAGAAATTACATTGATAAACCAAGAAGTAAATAACAAATAACTGATTGATGGCATTCATTAATTGACATACTTGTGGATACATGCGTTTACATATCTATATATGCGTGTTAGTTGAAATATCGATAATACTAGTTGATCTTATAAGTCTTATCCTGAATTGAGACCAACTATATTAGATCGACAATAAATAATAAATATTTCCAATAAATTTAATATTGATAACATATGTGAATAATGTGGTTAATATAATAATTTGGATACCAATCCAGTTTTACTAACTGGTGTATATAGATATAGAGTATGCAGAATTCTCTTAGGAATTACATTGATAAACCTTAAACTGAATGACTGATAAGTTGTTAATATTGTTTATTGATTGGTATATTTGATGATGTACACTGACATTTGTCTCTATGTTGTGTGCATATATGAAGGAAGGGATTGGGCGAGAACCAGTGGCAGGGAAAGATGGAGTATTCATTCAGTATTATTATATAATACACATTCTTATTTGGAGGAAGGGACCGTGGGAACCGGAGAAGGAAGAAGACAGTATTATTGATATACATATATAATTATATACAAAATGAATGAGAGACCAGACTGCAGTCAGTGGTGAGGGAAGATGATGTTTTCCATTTCAAATATATTTATATATTGAAGGAAGGGACCTGACGGGATCTGGTGGCGGGGAAAGACGGGGTATATGTTTTCACTCATTGAGCATAACTGTGAATCATTGCATTTCTATAAACAATTATGAATATGACTAGGCGATTTAGGTATCACCAAGTGTGATATATGTATATGATAATATATATGATATGCATCACCAAGGGTGATATGTATATTTAATAATATATGATATGTGTATCACCAAGTGTGATATGTGTATCACCAAGTGTGATATGTGATATGTAAATCATCATGTGTGAAAAATGAGATACATGTATGTTATATGTTGTACACACAAGAAGAACTCAGTAATAAATTATAAGTGTTGAAGTATTTGAAATACGCATATCCGGCAATATACAAAAAAATATAAGGAAGTAAAGAAATAAGCAAATGACCAAAAGAGTCGCTTCATTCCAATTGATGAATAAGACCATAGGAACCTCTATCTTCATCGTTCACTCATTTTGTGCTATCGATTCCCTATTTATCGGCTCATCTAGGTTTGCTTTTGCTACTTGGTGTAAATCATGCTTTTTATTGCTATTTGTTTACCAATCCTCGGATTTCTTCTCTGACTTTACTCACTGAGTTATAAAGCTCACCCTGTTATTTTAACAATTGTTTTAAGTTTTAACAAAGGTAAAGATCTTTGTGTGAAGCTTTAGAATGCCTTGATGGAAGAACGGAGGACTCACTTGTTGTAAACTTATGATAGTGTTCCTGAAATGTTTTCCTTTTGTATGCATATATATATATATATATATATATATATATATATATATATATATATATATATATATATATATATATATATATATATATATATCTTTTGGGACTTTACATATATATATATATAGGTGTCTAACTAGCACATGTTAAAACTCTGAATGTGGACTTGGGATCTATGTATATGTTAATCAAATACTTGAATTTGACCTTGGTCCTTTGAGGTAAGTAAGTAATATTGTAGACGCTGCTGAGAGATGTGTCCTCGAAGACCTATGTATAGTATATGAGTTAAATTGTTGAAATCAAAGTCTTAAGGATGATAAGTAGGCTATTGTTGACCGAAATTAGTTATATTATATCAGAGACTCCATATTACAGAGGAGATACTTCCAAAATTATCGATGATTATCAGAATATTTAAGTATGATATTTATTGAAATTTTGAATACTTATGAGGATGATTAAGAAGATTATGAAGTGGACTGATGTAATTGGGTAATTAAACCTGGACCGATACATATAGAATCTCATAAAAGAAAGGGAAAAATAAAATAACAATTAAAAATAAAGAAAATAAAAAATAGTTAAAAGGTGAAATAAGAAATTGGAAAATAAATAAGATAATTAATTAGAAAGAAATATAAAAAAGTAGATTTTAAAAAAAAAAAAAAAGAGTAATCACACTTCTGTTTCGATCTGATGTACAACTTAAACAAAATTTTAATTTCTTAATTTCCTCATTTTCTCTTTACTTGACTCTTGTAATCTTATGTAATATCCAAGTTGAAAGCATTAATTTCAAGTAAAATGAAATTAACATTATTGTCTTCAAGATCTTACTGCTAATGAAGGAAAAAATACATCGGATATCTGAAATTGAAGTCGAATCTCTAGATCAAAATAGCTAAAAATCACCAAAGAAGAAAATTTTACAAGATATTTTCAGAAAGGAATTAAAACTTAAATTCCTAACTTAATTGCCTCACCTCCACTTTTTGCAATATTGAATGCTTGACTTGATGATTGAGACAAAAAAATAAGTAGATGCTTTAAAATTAGATTAAGTTAGAACTCTAAAATTAGTATAGAAATATGATTTGATTGACTTAATTATGAAAACTCATCAAATTAAAAACAAATCTAATTAGAAAAGTCCGACTCAGGTGGACGAGAAATAGAAACGAAAAATATGAATTTCTTTCTATTTCTTTTTGTTTTCAGAAAGGGCTAGCAACAACGGGTCTGATTCTGAAGCTGGTTCCGATCGAGACGAAACATCCTCAACTTCTTTTTATTTTCCGTTTTTGATCCTGTTTCTAATTCTGACAACCGAGAAAAGAGTAGAAAGAGTTCTTCTTTTCATTTTTTGATAAAGAGAGATAAAAAGAGAAGTGAAGAGCCCAAGAAAAACGAGAGATTTTTTAGTTTCATTTTTTGGTGGGACCATATGTGTTCTTTTTGGGTTTAATAAATAGAAATAATTTCTTTTACCTTTGCGCACGTGATAGGAAAAAATAGGGGAGAGAGAGGAAGGGGAACAAAATTATGCACATGTTTTGATTTATTTGCTTTTAATATATATATATATATATATATATATATATATATATATATATATATATATATATATATATATATAAAAGAGTAGTTTAGATTTAGACTATCGTTGAAGAAAAAAATCCAATAATATCAATGATTTGTATATCAAAGATGCTCACATCAACCATCTATATACCAAGCCACGTGGAATAGTATGACTGGTAGACAACAAGGGTTATATGGAATTATGACTAATTATTTTTTCATATCCCATGTTCGATTGTATCAATCGGAGAGCAGAAATTATTGGAACACTCATCTGACTAATCTTATAGTTGATATTATATTCCCACAAGTTCACAAAAATTTTATTTTGCTTTGTAAAAACATCATTTTGATGGTAGCCTCTGTGAAATCACCTAGAAGGGAGGTGAACATGTGAGATGTTAATCTAATGCGGAATTAAGAATAATTATAATCTACTAAAATTTAACCAAATAATAATTAAGAAATAAAGCAGTATATCGGTGAAGGGCTCTGAATTTATCCTCAAAATTACTCTTAAAATAAGAGTTGAGGTACTCAATTACTTTCTTGTTTCAAATAAGTATAAGTATATAACGCTAACAAGTATAAGCATGCAAGAAATGCTACGCCCTGCTTCCAAAATATGTTGAAGCGGAGATGCGACGAGAGTCGGTAAAGCACCACGTTCCCGAGATACGTACCCAGATACGTGTCCCAAATTTTTCGTATTGCTCAATTTTCTTCCAGTATTTACTTTTGGGTTGTGATTACTTATGTTATTATATATCGGATCTGGATTCTCAGACCTATAGTCAACCTTAACCCGGATCGGGAATCCGGTACCAGCCTGTAGCCCAATTTGACCTTTCTGTTAGTCCGATTTCACCGATTTCAGTTTCAGGTAGTGTTTTCTAATATTTTAGATTTTTCATGATTTTCTAAAATTTTCAGAATTTTTCTACAAAATCTCCAAAACCGGTATCGGTCAGCATCGTTGACTGATTCCCAAAATTTTTAGTTTTCAAATGCGATTGAATTTTCAAAAACAACTTTCACATTACTTCTTAAAATTTCATTTTCTACCTAAAAACATTTTTTTGGAATTTTTCTAAATTTATCAAAATTTGACCGATTCTGGTATGGGCCGGTATCGCCGGAAAATTTCAGGATTTTTAATTTAAAAATTACATTAAATTTCTCAAATCTAATTTCATCAGGCATATTAAAATAATATTTACTATTTTTGAGAATTTTTCGGAACGTTTCTGAAACTGTCGAATTTTGCCCTATTAAAATAATAATATTATTTACCGTCCTTTACTTTTCTTGCTTTTTCCTTCTCCACTCCTCTACTTTGTACTACCTAAATATTATATTAATTCAATTATCTAATAAATATTTATTTATTATTTTTTCTATTTCTTTCTTTTCCTTTAATTTTCCCTTTTTCCTTTCTTTTTCTTTCTTTTTCTTCTTTTCTTCCTTCTCCTTTACGTTTCCCCCCCCCCCCAATACCTTGCATTTCCACCACCACAGGCCACTCCCTGCTACTGCAAACTGCAGCAGCAGCAGCATGATGGTCTGTCCCCCTCCCTTTCCATTACTCTCCCTCTCCTTTTTTTCTTTAAATATCTTTCCTTCTTCAACTTCTTCATTTTCATCTCCCACCAAACACCATCACCCAACTCCTCTTCATCGTCGCCTTCACCATCACCACCACCGCCCGGCGCCGCCCTAGCCACCGTCGCCGTACCCCCTACCTCCCCTCTTCCCTTCCCCACTTCCACCATCCCCAATTTCCCCTCCTTTCCTCCAATTTCAACCAGACCCATCCCACCTCCATCTTCTTCTTCTCCAAAATTCTCCACCAAACCACCTCCTCCTCCACTTCCAACCCACCAATCACAACGTCCTCCATCTCCTCCGACTCCCCACCACCTCCACAACCACCAATCACCACCACCAACCACCACCAACCAAACCTCCTTCAACAACAAACAACACCAACAACAATAACACCAACCACCCCTACTCCACCCTAGCCGCCGCCCCCTGCCGGCCGTCGTCCACTGGCGGCGGCGCCGCCCGGGCCGCCGGCCAACCCCTCCTCCCTCCCTTCTCCTTCTTCTTTTCTTCTTTCTTTCTCCTTTTTCTCTTTCTTTTATTTCTTTCTTTTCCTCCTTTTCATAAATACCCCTTTTATTCACTTCCCCTAAATACCCATCCCCTAATTCCTTAATTCCATCTCTATATTTTCCATCATACCCTACTTTATTTCTTTATTTGTTTCTTTCCTTTTTCCACTTTTCTTTTTCTTTTTTTAACAATTCCAACAAATACTCTCTCTCTATAACTAATCCTCTCTCTCTCCCCTCCCTTATTCTCTCAAAAATATATTTATAAATATATATATATATATTGTATTATTATTATTATATATATTTATTTGGATTGTTGGCACGTGGTGTTCATGGACTTCCCGGATATTACTCTGTATTTAGTTCTGGTGCTAGGCGAGTACATTTCTTTGAAATTTCTTGCTTTATTAATATCAATTCATGTCTAATAATTATTATCTGGCTTTTAATATATGATGTCTCTTTATGCAAGTTGGTATGTGTTATATAAATGATTTCTAAAATTTATTATGTTTTATAAATAGCTTCCGGCCATTATTATACCTTGTCAAACCAGTATTATATCAAGTATGCATAGATCTGCTCCCGCTTTACTCGGCTTCGCATAACTAATTAAAAGATAAATTTATCATTATTATAAAAAAGATTATGAAGAATTTGAAATGTTTATATCGTTCTCCGTACCATGTTATGTGACCGGTTGATACCTGATATTTGTTATTGTGACTCTCCCGGCATATTAGTTACCTGACCCTAACATGTATACACCTGATACTTGCCATGCCATGCTTAACACTTGATATCTAACCACGTTACTTGCCATGCTTGTCACTTGATATCGATACCGGTACATCCCATGCTATACTTATTATTTGACATCTGACACCGGTACTTACCATGCTATACTTATTACTTGATATCTGATACCGGTACTTTTCATGCTACGCTTATTACTTGATATTTGATTACTGGTACTTGCCATGCTATACTTATTATTTGATATCTGATATCGATACTTGCCATGCTATACTTATTATTTGATATCTAATACCGGTACTTGCCAGCTATACTTATTACTTGATATCTGACACCGGTACTTGACATGTTATACTTATCGCCTGCTACCTGACACCTAATATAATAACACTTGACACTTGAATGCTATCACCTAGTACTAGTACACTTGACCTGATATTGTGGCACCTGTATTATTTTACATATTCATGACTATTATTTTTACGGGGACTTAGCATGATTATTATACTGTTACCAAATATTTAGTACTCCTGAACTCCTGTACTCCTGGTATTTTACTCCTGTTAATTCCCGTAGTTGGATAATCATGGTTATTCTGTATACACTTGTGGACATTATCTTTGGGCAATATATATAATAAAATACTCAACTTACACTGGGTGGGAGAAACTGATGGAAACCGGTATGATGTCATATTTATAATAGTGATATTTCTAAAGTGTCGTGTGGGGAACGTAATGATAAGTCCCCAAAAGGCAGTAGCCTGAATCTGAAGTGTCGTGTGGGGCGTACTACTGAGCTAGTCCCGGGCAGAGACGGGACCCACTATAAATATGAGCCATCAAATTTATCAGTTTCCAAATAATAACTCATCTTATTCATAAGTGGATGTATGTGTACCGGTAGCACATATAAAAGCATATGAATCGGATAAATAACATAAAACAACCAAACAGTAATATGTTAGGAACGTGTGGTATTTGGTCTCTCCTTTGTTCGGGTCCTGATACTCACATATCAGACCCGGGTAAGTTCTACAGAGTGCGACTCTAGTATGGACTATCGGTGATGTGAGGCGCTGGTAGGGAGGCGATTGAAATATCAAACGGCACTAACTATTATTATTGGATAAAGTAAAATGCTATACCTCTATATTTCAGCTATAGTGTTATGTTCTGAGTTGACACCCTGCCTTATGACATATGATATATGTGACACAATGATTACTACTGACACACTATAGTTCTGTTACTCTTAGGACAACTCAAGTTGTATAAACTCAGACGATGGCGAAATGAGATATGTGATATATAGATAAGGGTTTTCTTGTTTGAATTATCCCCTTGACGTATCTGTCCCGTGAATCCATAATCTGAGCTTGTACAACTAGTTTTGTCCATACTCGCATTTATCATGTTTAACTTATTTACCGCATGTACCTATGCTCTTTATACTGCCTTCTATGCATGTTTTTAGTTTTAGATTCATCGATATACATGATTTACTGTCATTCTTTTAATTTACCTTATGTTATTTGTTATTACTTGTACCTGCATACTTGGACCACATCACTTGATTATGTACATGTGTATCTGTTATGCACGCCACTTGGCTTTATATATGTACTTGCAGGATTGCGTCTGACAACCCTGGATTCTCATGTCCAGATTCTAGTGCCCGAACCATGGTGGCTTGGCTGCAACTGGTCAGAGTGTAGCAGAAGCTTGGACGCCGCTGCAGCTCATCCTTCCAGCTCTTCTCCTGTTTGGCTCTCGAGGTCCCTCTTGCTGCTCGTGAGTATCTCTCAGTTTTGTATATCTCTTCATGTATTGTACTTTTGTATTTTTCTAGTGATGTAATATTGCTGTAATGTTATATCATTCTCTGTGATAACCATGTACTTATGCTATTTCTGTTAGAATGTATATTACCACTATGCTTCCGCACTCTGTTTCTTGCATGTACTGATGCTTAGCATATATACGTGAAGGCATCTCTGACCTGCGTATATATGTCGCAGTGACGTCTCCGTACCCGCCAGAACGAGGCGTCACAGTCGGCGACGCATATACGCAAGGAAAATACCTCACGTGTATGCGCTAAATCTTAAGTAACCCAAAACAAGTTATATGAATCTACTAAAATGAATTTATGATCACTGCAATACTACATATAGATGTCTACACATGATAATACATGAAATAAGAAATGGAATAGAAGTCATGTCTAATATACATGAATTAAGTAATAATTACAGAAATAAAGGAAGGCAAGAGGGATAAGAATGCTAATATCAGGTAGAAAGAGAGACTCCAACTCCTCGCAAAGTGTACAATCTCATCGAACACCTGAACAATATAAGAAAGCGCCCAATATCTAGACGTGCAAATTCAGGGTCGTCAGAAAGTGATCTAATGAGTGTATAAGAAAAGGGAAGATCTCGTGTATATAAGCAGTGTGTACATATATCATAACACGATACACTGCAAATAAATGATAACAGATTAATCATGAATAAAACTATAACTGAAAGATAACTGATCACATTATAAGTTTGAAAGTAAAAGAATATTATAAATAAAACCAACAACTGATATCAAGACGTGTAACCTAGCATATGTCACTAGTTTGGTTGGTTATTATTAACCTAACTAATGTAGTACTTAGCTGTGTCCCATACCATAGCCGTTTTTTCACATATCAAATAATGTTATCGTTGTTATAACTGCCTGCCAATGTAGTGTATGTGTTTTGAAAGGGTACTGTGCATGCTCGGTACCACAGTCTAATACCCCTGCTGCTGAACCAGGACAAGCCGCAAGTTTTAATAACTGAAGATCACAGTCCCATATGAAAGGACAACTAGTGTGGCGCTGTAATCCGGGCATAGTCCTAACAACTGACAGTTAATATTTAGGTAGCCAGTACTACCTTGGTTTCCCATGGTGGAACCCACAACTCAGTATACTATAAGAAGTCCTTCCAAAATACACGACATGCATTATCAGGCAATTACTCCTGTTCCCCGAGTTATGGTGTCTTTTATTAACAAGCAAAAATATGAATTATTATTAAAATCAAAATACTGACCGGATATCTCCAATGACTGCTGATGTTTATACTAGTTGATATCTGACAACTGAGTAACTGATAGCTAATAACTGACATCAGGTAGAGAATAATGGAGATATAGAGTCACTAGTCACAACTGAACACTAATCACAGATAACTGATACTGATCTCTGACAACTCCTATAAACTCTGAACAAAACATATGATCATCGCAAATATTCTCACCAATAACTGATAAACTAATAACTACTATTTGATAACTATGAAGTACAAGATCACCGATATTAATAAAATCACTAATCATAACTAGGTCACTAATCTCTGATAACTGATAACTGATGATAATCATCTGATAAATGATATAATTAGGAGCCAATCATGGAGTGCAGTCTACTGATTATTCTCGAGATCAACTATGTCAACAGATACAGAAATCACAACTGAATAATGATGCATCCTCAAACAACATGTAATATAAAGTAGTCTATTTCTGATACTCAACATCAATAAGTTCATCTATAATCAACTCATAGTATTCATCGAAACTAAGGGTAAGATATTTACTCGTCTGATCGTAATCCAATAAAATCGCTCACATCTAAATACTGATCAATATTCAATATAAATAATATAAATCTCAGATCAACTCAAACTCCAACTAAGTCCATATACCGATCCTAGCATCAAGCAATCTAACCTCTTAATAAAGTAGCATCCTAACAAATCTGTCCCCAATACCCAAATAAATCATCATCTAACGTATCACCAAATGAATGAATAACTAGTCTGATAAGTACTCCACATGAATTACATACATTTCTAATCACAGTCAATCCAACTAAGTCTGATAAGTAGTCCAAGTTCCTTTACAACTAGTCCGATTTTGAAATGGTTACACATGAAATGATATAAGTTTAATATCTCAATATTCAAATACAAGGTCCATATACATCTGATGCTCAAATATAAACTAATCCAGCCAACCAATAGATCAAATCTAGACACAATCTAATGTATCCAATATTAGGCCTAAGCCAATAGTGACAAACTACCAACACATGAAATGACACCGATGCAACTCATATCAACTACACAAATAAGGTGAATGCTCACTTATGCCTCATGAAGTGATACAAGTGATAATACTGGTAAAATATCTCAAATAGTCACATGAAATGATAAAAGTAAAACACAAATATTTATTGACAACGGTAAATAAGAAATTAAGATAAAAGCAAATACTCAAATGAAATGACATAGTTTTGGAACTGAATCGTCGTTTGGTCTTTACTGTACGAACTGGTATGGATCTACGAATCATTCCATGGATCGGTCTTTGAATCGCCATGGTATCGGGTCCATAACGGGCATAACTTTGAACTCTTGCTACCGAGTTCAGATCTCACGAAGCTGCAACACACAACTAACACACACACACACACAAGCATAAATACATTCTAATGTACCCACACATGCACACAGACACATATGTGTACACCCACATAAAAATAATCACACACATAATCATAAACACACACTTAAATACATACATACACACAATCATATACTCACATCCATTATAACAAACATTCACTAATATAAATACATTATTTACACACATATAGCATAATGAAACATACACAATTAATACTACATGCACACATACTAGTCCCAACACATACTTACATATTAAATCCCATGCATGCACATTAACATCACAATTGCATAAACAAAGAGATAAGGGGACTCACGGCGAGGGGGTTCGTTGGTGGCGATTGACGGAGGCGGAAGGTGCGGACAACATCGGTGGCTCGACAGAGTGTTCATGGTGGCTCGCCAGAGTGCTCATCAGAGATCGACCAAGAGGGAGAGGGGTAGCTCGGCCTGTGTGTGTTGGAATGGTGTGCTCACGGCTTGGGACTTGGGTGTTGCCGTGCGCCATCGGGGTAGGATGTTGGCACGGTGGAGAGGATGAAGAGGAAGCATAAGGCATGGGCACTAGAGGAGAAGGTGCTGCTAGCTGGGCTGATGGATGTGGCAGAGCACCGCGGTCTGCTTTGAGGATGGTTGTTGTGTTGGTTCTGCCGGAGGGCTCCGGCATGGGGTGTTGGCCCAGAGGCCCATCACTCTAGTTTTGATGATGATTAACTCATGTAGTTATAGTTTACTAATGATCTTACGCTTAATTAGTTTCAGATATTTGATCAAGATCTTAGTAAGTGTTTGGCTTCAACAAAAGAGTTTTAAGGCTAAAACATGTTGATTTAAGAGCTCGTGTGTCAAGATCGCATCTAGCACTCAGTTGTAGTCAAGCTCGTTGAATCGCGTTTGGATCGAGTCGGCTTGGAAAAAAAAGACATCAGTTTGTCTAATTTAAGTTTGTGTTTAGATCTTGTGTAAAAATAGATAGTATTGATATGCTCAAGTTCACACACACACACACAAGTTTAACATGTTCGGTTTTTGGTTTAACCGGGTTTTGAATTTCATATAAAAAGCATAGATATATATCTTACATGTATATTGGATTCTATCCATATACAACATGCTTCAAATTTGTTTCAATATCATGTTTTTGTATTTATACAAGTTTTAGAGAAAATGGTTTTCCATTTCAAAGTTTGGTTTTCAGAAAATACGATTTTTGTTTAAAGGCAAAATTTCTTTATCACAAAAATAGTTCAATAGTTTGTAATATATATTGATTTTTAATCACACATGTTTGGTATTCAAATATCTTATAAGAACTTATTTTTGTGGAATTAATGTGATTTTATGGGATTTAATTGGTAATAAATAATCTTAGTTTTAAGTCCTAGAATTTCAGCCTGACTGCACTACCGGTCGACCGGACCGGTCGACCGATATTCACGAGAACGTACACATGGCTAGCCTCCTCGGCCATCGATAGCTCGACCGACTGAAAGCACCCAACTATCGGGTGTTGGCCGGTCGACCGGGCGGTGATTGAAGCTGAACCTGCACACAAAATACGGAATTACAGAACTTAAAATAAAGATGTGCAAGGTGCTCAATTCTTACCGCTATAGCAAGTGTCTATGCGGGTGGTGATCCACAAGGAGGGTTTTCCGATAGAAGCGTTCACGGTTCTTTATTGAAATCTTTATGAAGACAAAACGAAAGTTCTTCTTTGTTTTTAAGAAATAAAAATGAAAGAAGAGTTAAAGGTTAAAGTTAAGAAGAAAGCGATAGATGAAGAAGGTGGAGAATCAGAAAGCGACTATGTACAAATGAGTTGGAAAAGAAATGATGAAAGAATTGGGAGATGTGGTGATCTATACTAAAGAAATAAAAGAAAAGAAAGAAGGTTGAAGAAATGCTTACCTAATTTGATTGATGACTTACTTGGAAACCTTTGCATGTTCTACCTTGCTTTGGAGGCGTTCAACGCATAGGTCATAAGATCGAGCTCAGTCCCTGTTCGCATTATATCATCAAGCCTTGCAAGAATGAAGTGATACGGATCTTGAGGAGAACGTCTTCATGAAGTATCGTTGGCACTCACAAAGGCTTTTGTATACTTATACTTCTGGATTCACTTGCAAGCTCATCAAAAATAAAAGAGGTAAAGTAGAAAGAGGAATAAGGAAACGAAAGGAAATATGAACATAAAACAAAGACATTTACCTTTATTACTTGCAGAAACAATGGAAGAAAGGAGGAGGGTACATCGGTGTCACTCTCAACATCAGCCTCTCTCTCTTACTTACATGAATCTTCATCTAACCTAAGCTTACATACAAATTACATAAAAAGAAAAGAAAAACCTAAACTACAAGAAATGAAAACTAGGCTAAATCCTATCTCTGCATGGTCGTCCCATTTTCCGTGAAAATACTGGCTTTTTATAGGCAAAATCCCAACCTACAGGATCCCGGGGAGATCGGGGGAGCTGACGCTCCCCCTAACTCCACAACCAAGCCACGGAAACGCGGCATTGGCCGCGTTTCCGTGGCCAGGGTGTGGCCAGGTGGCCACACCCTGTTGGTAGGTCTCCTCGGTTTCACGTTCTGCTTTTATCTTCAGTTGGTTTTCTCGTTTGAGTCCAGGATTGTGACGAAATGGCCTTTGATTCTTGGCTTTAACCGATCGATTCTGAGAGGATTCTTCTCAACCGGTTTTCAACCTCTTGATTTTGCCCTGATTCAGTGAGCTCGAATTAATTCTGATTTAATTCAGAATTTTGGTGGGCTTTTGGGCTCATTTCTCTTCATCTCCTTAAGGAATGAGCCTGCAAATAAATTAAACATTTAATTAGGACAATGCATCTTTTATTCTATAATAAGTATGGAAATATGATATTAAATATGTAACATTAGCGACCAATCACACCCCTATACCTATCTTTTGCTCGTCCTCGAGCAAAACAACTAAACTATACTAAGGATTATTAGACCACTTTCGCAGCTCACGCGATTGCACTGAGCATGTGCAACAAGCCGTTAAACCTCTAGATTTCCCCTAAAGGATTAGTTTTGTCTCGTGAGGGTTTTCAGTGGATTACACCCACAAAATCCATAAAGAAAGAGAAATAAAGAGTTAGTATTTTCGAAAAGCATTTTGAAAGAGAAAAAATATTTGAAATATAATTGTAAGATTTAAGTAATCTATAAGTTATAAGAAAACCGAATTTTTCATTCCTAAACTTAGTCTCTATTCAAAAATTTGTTATCAATCAAAATAAGGAGTCAAATTGTACTTCTCATCTAGTCTATTACTTTACCCTAAGTCATATGCACCTTGTGACTGAAAATTTTGACTAAGGGTTCATTAACTCTAACTCTTATGCCTTATTTATATTTATATATATATATATATATATATATATATATATATATATATTTTGGTGGTATTATTCCTTATTTCTATTAGGCTTTCTAATCTGCCCATGTAACGAGCCTTTAATCGATGACTCCCAAACCAAACGGTCTTAGGGCACCGGGTGAGAAAACACCCCAAGGACTTAAGGACTCGAGCAAACAAGGCCACAAAACTAAGGATTTTATTATATGAACCCCTTTTAGGCGTGAATACTTATGCTTTATTAGGCACAAATACCCAGCTTAATCTGAGGATTTTTTTTTAAACTTATCTAATCATCTTCCGCATAAATACCAAGGCTTACTTAGGCCAAAGCACCTAACTAATCAATAATTAGATTTGTTCATTTTTCATAGATATATATATATATATATTTATTTTTTTTATAAGGCATAAGAATCTTTGTTTTTGAACCCTAAGTGTGTAAGTGTATGAAGTGTGCATATTTCATTAAGGTAAAGATTAAGACTAAATTACTTTGACAAATTATCTTCCTAACCCTAAAAATCAAACAAATAATCTTATTTTGACCAAGTATAAGAAATCCTAATTTAGATTTTCCTATTCCTTAAAATTAACTTAATTTCTTACAAAAAATATGTCAAAGTATTGTTTCTATTTTCAAAAAGTTTTGTAAAAGTAAAGAAAAATGTTAAATTTCTTTTTATTTTTTTATTTTTTAATAAAAAGAAAAACCTAAGTTATGTTAGACCCTCCCCCACACCTATCTCATGCATTGTCCTCAATGTATGAATTAATACATAGATGCATGAAAAAGAAGAAAGGGAAGGAAAAGGTTACCTTAAGGTGGTGGTTCCGGTGGTGGTCTGATTGGTCCACGAAATGCGGCCCAATCAACTTTTCGTTTGGTTCGGAGGAACCCACCAGAAGTTTCTCTAATATAACCCATTAAGATTGTGTATCCATGAAGGATTTTTATTAAGTATTTGACCCTATCTAATTTCCAAATTCCATAACTGATTTCAGAGTCAAATTTGTCAACCACCTCGTCCCAGAATGGAGTGTGAAAAGATAGAATGATTGACTTGGATTCAGGAAGTATAGGAACTAATACCGACTCAGGAAGGTGACTTAAGTCAAGTAAAGATTCAGGAGTCGAGATTGGTTCGAGAAGTGTGTCCAAGTCAAGAAGTTGAAACTCAAGTCCACAATGATTTTCCAACAATGGAATGTGACTTAATATTGGTGATTCAAGTTCAGGAATGATAGGTGGGGAATCAAAACTGACTCTAAAATATTACTCAAGTTTGGTAACAAAACAGGAGTCAATATTGATTCAGAAAGTTGAACTGGATCACAGATTTGAGAATCTAGGTCACATATCTCATTGAGTTCAATATCAAAAATGAGAACTTGCCAATTTGTCAATAGGATTTTCAAAAGTGTAAAATTGGTCATGTTTAATATGATCATCAAAAATAGGTGATTCAATTTCATGATGAATTGGCACAGGGTCCAATGTTGACTCTGGGAAAAGATTGAAGTCAGGTGAAGACACCGGAGTCATTATTGAATCAGGAAGTAAAATTGAATCACTAAGTTGAGATTCATGATCATATTCATTTTCAAGTTCGATTTCAGGAAAAGGATAACTTGCCAAACTGTCAATATTCTTTTCAAAATTTGGAGTTTGGGCAAGTTCAAATGACTGTTCTGAAATGGAACCTTGATTTCCAAAACTACATGACTCTTCGGCTCTAACAGAATGGTTACCGACATCAGAACTGGCCAAACGGTGAGAATGTAAAGATTGGACCATCATATCTATGTCATGATTATGAGTGTTTTGAGCCTGAATCATGGCTTCAAGTATCTCTTCATAGGTGATATGTTCATTCTTGTGTTGAAAAGATGAAGTGTTGTAGTGAAATTGTGAGTCCATTAGATTTTGTGATTTTTGTTTGGACTCACGCATACTCATTTCCAAAATTGATGGTTTTCTATTTTGGACTGGTGGAACTGAGTATGAATCTTGAAAATATTGTAGACTAGGTGGGAAGGAGGACAAGTTGGTTGAAAATTAGACTCGGGGTAGGTGAATCCCCACTGACTCTGTGAAGAGTTGAAATCATTCTGGAAATTATAGTTATTAGATTGGGGGCATGGGTTATATTGATTCGGATAAGACCAATCCGGCATACTAGGTTGGTTAAAGTTATGATATGCCGGGTTGGTAATATCCGAAAATGAAGTCGGTGTGTAATATGGATTATTATTAAAATTGAAAAAATTGTTATTATAAGCCATATCACACAATAGAATACAAACAAAAAGAAAGAAAAACAAACAAATAAACAAACAAAAAAGAAAAAATTCTAACCTAAGTTAGGGTAGACCTATGACCTAGACGACTCCTAACTGGTTAGACTGTCCACGGGAGGTATTATGCAGACTTTGACCACAAGCTAATCAGCCAGGTCAGGGCAAGGTTGGTGGGAGGTTTTCCGTCAAAAACGTTCCTTAATTAAATAACCACCGACCTTCGGGCTTTCGGCCCTTAATCCCTTTCCTAGACACTGATTTTGCAAGAGTCAAATTCTAACACTTTTCCCCCTTAGGATAATCTCCTAATTGAGTCCGAGATATCCCTAGGGCCAACGTCTACTCATTTTTAGTTAGGCTTGGGTTAGTGAGTGCTTGGAATCTGATTTTTGGGCCAAGGAAGGGTGATTAAATCCCCACCTTATCTTGTTATGGGTTAGTGCCCTTAAGATAAGTTTGTGCAAGTGTACAGGATATGTAAATAAGATTCACTCAAAGCAATAAAAATCAACGAAGAGGTGAGTCCTATTCTACATGCAATGCGAACGTACCTTGCTCCAGCACTCTTCAACAGTAAAATAAAAGAATTGAAAAGACACGTGCCTAAAATGCAAATGTCTAATCAATTTTTTATCTTTTTCAACAAGTATTTTACTGTTGGTTTATTAGCAGGCTTATGGTGATGGCATATAAGAAAAAACAAATTGCAGAAAACTAGAATTTTGCAAGTCAAGCAGCCCTGCAAAAAACAACGTTAGTAGTCAACTCCTTTTTGCCGCGGAACCGCGGCTTGGGCTGCGAAAACGCGGTAAAGCAGAGGGCACTTGGTCTCTGCTTTCTAGAGCAGAGGCCCAATACCGCTTATATGTTACTGCAATCTTAATTTCCTGCTTTGCTTGTCCTATAACCTGCAACAGAGAAGAAAATTCGTTTTAGTTCTAAAAAATTTTCAATAAAAATCAGATTTCAATAAAAACGTTACCCTCCCCGGCAACGGTGCCAAAATTTTGATTGAAGCTGAACCTGCATACAAAATACGAAATTACAGAACTTAAAAATAAAGATGTGCAAGGTGCTCAATTCTTACCGCTATAGCAAGTGGCTATGCGGGTCGTGATCCACAAGGAGAGTTTTGCGATAGAAGCGTTCACGGTTCTTTATTGAAATCTTTATGAAGACAAAACGAAAGTTCTTCTTTGTTTTTAAGAAATAAAAATGAAAGAAGAGTTAAAGGTTAAAGTTAAGAAGAAAGCGATAGATGAAGAAGGTGGAGAATCAGAAAGCGACTATGTACAAATGAGTTGGAAAAGAAATGATGAAAGATTTGGGAGATGTAGTGATCTATACTAAAGAAATAAAAGAAAAGAAAGAAGGTTGAAGAAATACTTACCTAATTTGATTGATGACTTACTTGGAAACCTTTGCATGTTCTACCTTACTTTGGAGGCGTTCAACACATAGGTCATAAGATCGAGCTCAGTCCCTGTTCGCATTATATCATCAAGCCTTGCAAGAATGAAGTGATACGGATCTTGAGGAGGAGAACGTCTTCATGAAGTATCGTTGGCACTCACAAAGGCTTTTGTATACTTATACTTCTGGATTCACTTACAAGCTCATCAAAAACAAAAGAGGTAAAGTAGAAAGAGGAATAAGGAAACGAAAGGAAATATGAACATAAAACAAAGACATTTACCTTTATTACTTGCAGAAACAATGGAAGAAAGGAGGAGGGTACATCGGTGTCACTCTCAACATCAGCCTCTCTCTCTTTCTTACATGAATCTTCATCTAACCTAAGCTTACATACAAATTACATAAAAAGAAAAGAAAAACCTAAACTACAAGAAATGAAAACTAGGCTAAATCCTATCTCTGCATTGTCGTCCCATTTTCCGTGAAAATACTGGCTTTTTATAAGCAAAATCCCAACCTACAGGATCCTGGGGAGATCGGGGGAGCTGACGCTCCCCCTAACTCCACAACCAAGCCACGAAAACGCAGCTTTGGCCGCGTTTCCGCGGCCAGGGTGTGGCCAGGTGACCACACCCTGTTGGTGGGTCTCCACGGTTTCACGTTCTGCTTTTATCTTCAGTTGATTTTCTCGTTTGAGTCCAGGATTGTGACGAAATGGCCTTGATTCTTGGCTTTAACCGATCGATTCTGAGAGGATTCTTCTCAACCGGTTTTCAACCTCTTGATTTTGTCCTGATTCAGTGAGCTCGAATTAATTCTGATTTAGTTCAGAATTTTGGTGGGCTTTTGGGCTCATTTCTCTTCATCTCCTTAAGGAATGGGCCTGCAAATAAATTAAACATTTAATTAGGACAATGCAGCTTTTATTCTATAATAAGTATGGAAATATGATATTAAATATGCAACATTAGCGACCAATCAGGCGATCAACCGATGGCTTGGCCCGGTTGACCCGGCGGTCGAACGGAGGCACGACGGTCAAATATATGACCGTTCGCCGGTCGACCGGGCAATCGACGGGAAGGACAGTTTTGCCTTTTCTAGACTGCTAACGGGCAGATTTTTGAGAGGTTATATATATGCCTTCTCTTGAGCTGTTTTAAACAAGTTTTTAGAGAACAATTTTTTCCATCTTTACAAGTATTTAACAACAAGTTTTTAAAAGAGGTTTTGTGCCAAAACGATTTATCTTTATTTATTTTAAAGGGTTGGAAAAATCAAAGAAAAAGACAATCTTTGGGAATTGATTTTGATCTTCATTTATATTTCTATCTAGAGTTTTTCCCAATAGTTTTTCTTTGTGATTTGTTTTTCAAACTCTTTATTTTCTCACACTTGAGCTATCATATCTATCCTATTTATAGGATCTTATTTTTGGTGAGAGAATTGGTTTGTGGTCTATAGTGATCACCTAGAGTTATCTGTGGTCTTTGAGATCACCAAGAGTTGTAACCTTTCTTTGCTTTGAGTTTGTGTTCATCCCTCTTGTGTAGAGGTGTTTAAGATTGTGATTGGGTTGGTTGTTATCCCTCTAAGTATAGAGGTGATTGAGGTTGGAGTTTTGACTTTATACCTTGTCCCTCTTAGTGAAGAGGTGATTATTGTTTGGCGTAGTGTCAACCCTTTAAGTGTAGAGGTGATTGTTATTGTGTCTAGCCTCTTGTGGAGAGGTTGTTTGTTGGAGAGAGGTGTTGTGTACTCCTAATTTGTATTTGCCAAATCCTCAGTGGAGGTTTCCTGTGTGAGAAGTTCTGTGTGGACAAATAGTTAAAATCCTTCTGTGTGAAGGCGGGGACGTAGAGCAGTGGCTCGAACCTCAAAACATACTCAGTGTTTACGATTGATCCACTATCTCTAAAATCTCTCTCTTTTATACCTTGTATTATTTCATGTTGTTCATATCATATACATATGCTTGGTATTGTTTGTGTGTGCCCGTACTTGTGTTAAACCAAGAGAGCTTCATATAGCATCTCAACTCCTATTTAGAGAAATTTAGAGGAGATAGTCCAGAGCCCGTCACCAGGAATTCAGGTACACTCTTTGGTTATACTAAGTATGGTACAATTAGTTTTTAATTCCGCATCATTTGTTATTAGATTAGCCATACACCTATTCACCCCCCTCTAGGTGTATTTTCAATTGGTATCAGAGCCTACACTCCTGATATTAGGTTTAACCATCTAGGAGTGAGATCTTGGATTGCTAATCTATCATTTATATTTGCACACTATTTGTTTACACACACTCATGGACTTCATGACCCTCCCATATATATATTACTTCCAACATTCATCTTTGGAAAGTTAAGATGTCCATGTACCTTAAAATCCTAGGTATGCATGTTTACCTTGCTACTACCAAGAAATCTTATCTTAGTAATAACAAGCATATAGAAGCCAATGCACAAGCCCTAGATGCATTAAAGCGAACTTTAAGTAAAGAATATTTATCTATGATTTCTCATTGTGATTCCACTTTTGCAATGTGGAACACATTGACATCTTCCAAGTTTCAAATGCCAAATTATGTGGAGAAGGAACTAGTGGAGAAGAATCTGAACAAGCTTGCTACATGGTCCAAGGGAATGACTCCTTTGAGGTAAATTCGGATACTCAACTAAATGATTGTGCTAATTCTTCAGGTGATGATCATATGGATGCCGATGCATTAAATAAAGAACTATCTATTGTTTGTGAAAACTTACTTGAAAAGTACCAAGTTTTGAAAAAGAAAAGCTTTAAAATAAAAGAAGAAAATAAGGATTTATTTCAAAACTTAATGTGGTTTTGCAAGAGAAGGTTGAGATTTCAAGTGAAAGGGATCCTTGAAACCCAACTTGACCTTGTTTTAAAGAAAAATAAAATTTTGAAAAATAAAAATAATTGTGATGATGTTTTGAAGAAAAATGAGATTTTGTCGTCAAAACTTGATTTTATTTTAAAAGAAGAATAATTCTTTGAAAAACAAAATTGTTTCAATTTCAAAAGAATTGGATTTGATTTCTAATGAAAATAAATCTTTGAAAATAATTTAAATTCACATGTTTGCCATGTTTCACCATCTAGTGTTCCTATTGCATGCTCCACCTCTTCTTCTTTTGTTGAAAATGATATAATTAGGTTAAAGAAGAGTGTTGATTGTTTGGGCTCCACTTTGAGCTAATGTGCCATGAACCACACATGGTTGGATTCCATGTTTCACAAGAAACATGCTCCTCATATGCATGCACACCATACATATGCTCATCATACTCACACACATGATTCTATGTATGCTCATGTGTACACTTGTACACATTATGGACATAAGGGCCACCTTGCAAAGTTTTGTTATGATAGGGTACATAATTCAAATTTTGCAAATAAATTTATTTGGGTTAGGAAAGGTGCTAACCCCCATAGATCCAATAGAGTATGAGTACCAAAATTCACTTCTATTGTATTTGATGTAGGTGTGGGCTCTCGCTTAAATGAGGGTATTGGTGCCTTGACGGTGAATGCGTTCCGAGCTATATGGTGACACTTTTGGATGCATCACTTTCAAGAAAAGTTTGGTGGGAGGACCACCATGGTTTGGAGATCTCGAGATGAGCCCTAATTGTTTTAATAACTATTTCTAACTCTCATGTAGTTTACATGTTTTCAAATTATTGAATTTTAGCATGTTTTGTTTTTCCAATGATTATTATGTTAAATGCCATGATAATTAGACTTGCGATATACATATGTAGTATTTGAGATACACCCATATTTATATGGACCATTACTTTTATGTTCTCACTATTATTTAACTACTATGAATATGCTAGTTCTAAGACGTCTTCATTTACATAATGATCATATTAGTTTTTGTTTATGATTTTGCACTTCATGGTTTTGATTACATGTTTAGATGTAGTTTTAATTAAAAATTGTGTATATACTTGTACAACTAGTGAGCCATATTTGATTATTATATGTTTGTACTTAATTGCTCACTTGTACCCATTAGATGTACTAGCATAACCTAGTTCTGATGATTCGTACATTTTGACTTGTATTCCCTATTTTTCGTACATATTTTTCATGATAATGTGTTTAGCTTCATGTATATGTCAATTTTGCCAAAACTTTAAATATACATGTCTATCCTAGAGTCACTTGCTTTTCATGCAAATTTTTATTATGGACTCAATTGTGTTTGGGATATGTATGTATACTTCTAGTTTAGACAAAACACACATATACCTTGAAGCCTATTTAGTTTTGATGATTTTCATGTTTTCATGGATTCATTCCTTACTTGAAGGGCTTCGTACTAGTTTACAAGATTATCATCAACTAGTTCGTATTCTTCTATTGGTAGAGTTTTTAAACATATTAAGTTATTTTCAAACTCATATTTTTGAAAAGCCCCTATCATCTAAGGGCGGTTAGATGGGCGACCATGCCTTGTATGCTCAAAATTGAAAATCTATTTAAACATGTGCATGAATAGGGTGGTAGGTATGAGTTATACACTTGATTCTCATTATATTTTCAATTGGTATCATAATTGATATTTTTATGTTTGTATACTCATATTTGTGTTTTCTATATATGTATGCTTCAAATTTCAAATAGTATCAATTTCGATTGGTATTTACATTTTCATACATATATATATAATTTGATTGTGCTTATGATATCTTTATATCTTAAAACACAAATTATGTTTATGTTAAGCTTGATTTAGTTCTTAATGTCAATTATTTTTCAATTGGTATCTTATATAAGCTTATGCATCGTTTTTATTTGTATTTCATGAAGGGGAGAAAAAAATTTTGTTTTATCTTTCAATCGATTTTATTTCCTATTGTATCTTACTCCCATTCTTTATGATGAAAAATACTTTGTTTTGATATATGCTAACATTTTCAATATTGGTATCAATAATCTTAAATTGTTATTACTCTTAATTTAGTATCCTTATTGCAAAATGAGTTGTGTTTACCAAAAAAATTGGTTTTTACTTTCCATTGGTATCAAAATTTATAGTATATATTTCAATTGGTATCATAAATTTGTTTTAAAAAGACTTCTAATATATACTGCTTATATGCAAGGGAAGCTTAACATCTTCTCTATATATAGATTCATGTTGAGTGTATCTCATATTGAGGAGCTTGATCTCTCTTCTCTATGTAATACATGTGTGTAGGGGGAGCTTAATATCTCCACTTATACGTTGTATATTATGCTTTATGTGGTTAGGGTCTAGTAGTAACACCCCCAATTATAAAAATCTTGATTTAATATTCTAATACTTGATTAATGAGATTATACAAGATTTTCTGAGATAATTTAAATTTATTTTGTGTCATTTTAGGATTTTTAGAGATTTTGGGAAAATTGAATATAAGGTAAACTAGAGAATATATATAAGTTCATATACATGTATAGATTATGTGTGTGTTAAGTGTGTGCAAAATTTTTATGCAGTCATCCTTACACGGATATATGTATATATAATATACACAAAATTGTACATGTAAATTCATGTAATAAATTGGTGAATGAGTATATTGTGTAAATACAAGAAAATACAAACAAAAATATATTTGAAATACTATAATAATACATTCCTAATAGTTAGTTGGAGGGGGTAGGTGTGCATGACATGAGTTGATGGAGGGCTAGGATTTACCTAGAAATTTGTGTGTATAGGTGGCATGATGAGATGAGAGAGAGATTGAAAGTGTGCATAATAATAAAATTGAGAGGGGTTTTTGTGTAAAAAGAGGGGAGAAATTTCTTATCCTTCTCCTTCATATTCGAGGGCTAAAATAAATCTCACGTTCATCTCCCCCAAAACCAAAAACCCTAGATCTCTCTCTCTCTCTCAAATCCTCTCCGCTCTCTCTCTCTCTCTCTCTCTCTCTCTCTCTCTCCCCCCCCCTTTCCCCCCCTCTCTTTCGAAGATCGGCGGTCAGAAGGGGCAGTCGGCCAAGGACGGCCGGCCATGGGCCGCGTCCGGCCGGCAGAGCAAGGTGAGGGAGTTCCAAAAAAAATTTCTTTATTTTCTTGAAAATTTTTGATGGTATATCCTTAGATCTCTCAGTATATTGATTGTTCTCAAATGAAAATTTTATAAATTCGTCGTGGTTATGATATTAGATTATGAAAAAGAGGATGGGAACCCCTTTGTTTATTTTGATATTTTTTATATTTCCTTGACAAAAAAAAATAAAATAAAATAACTTCATGACCTAACTCATTTTATTTTGAAAAGAGTAATAAAATAAGCGAATTATTAGTTGTGATTCAAATTTGGTGAAGGGATTAAAGAAATTTGAAAATAATCCAAAATTTGGGGACACTAGAAATGTGTGCAAATCTGTCTAGTTTTTATAATATGTAAATTTAGAGGTAGTTCGCCTAGGTATTATGAGTAATAGGTATCATATTATATGTTTTTAAAAAGATAATCAAGTCAGCTTTCTAAC